>JAGFPH010002393.1:14952-64895 GCA_018207615.1 Philaenus spumarius | reverse complement strand
TTATGGCACTCAATCAAACCCATTAAGTAGGTGTCTCTCTCATTTTTGGGCCTACCACTGTAAACTGTACTAATTATTCCTAACTTTTGAGCACTATCAAACATTGTGGTGCACATTTTTTTACAGTTACAATCTGGTCCCGTTGATTTTTTCTCCACTAACTTGCCTTTAGTCGTTACAAATTCCTCACCTCTCAGTCTTGCTTCCTTCATTACCTTTGTCATATTCCCGCTACCCCTTCTCTACTTTATTGGACTTCCACAATCTGACATTTTAAAAATAAAAATACAACTTAACACAAAACAACTATTTTCACAACACAGTTAATCACTTAAGCATCAAGAACACATCACATAACCTCTAATAAAGTAACATAACAAGAATACAGCATGTGTAATTCACAGCTGACAATAACAACTAATAGCGCTCCAAGTGGATAACTTTGAAACTACATGCCCAGTTCAGTTTAAGAAGGAACACATTCCTGGAATCTTTTCTTTCTTCAACTGACCTGAAACTTTCTATAGCTTTTACTGCCATTTAAATGAGTGGAATGTTTTCTTTTTAAGTGGAAATGGATGTGTCTTTGCAAAAAGTACAAAATGGCTATCTCAGTTCATTTTGTCAAAAATATTTAATGTTTCCCTTTTTATCTGACCAATTCAATTATACTTTTACTCAGCACATTGCGCCCACCCTGACATAAACTTTGTTAAACTGAAAAGATTTAAGTAAGATGAAGTACCTAGTGATTTATATTTCCTTAATTTGGATAGTTGGTAGCTGTGTTACAAGTAGTGATATTAAAAATTAAATTGGTCATTTTAATCGTCTTCTAGTTTACTTTTGAATTAACTTTCTTACGGCTTGTACACTTCAATCAAATTGGGCAAGTTGTGGAACGTTATAAGTGTTGGAATTTTGATGACATAGGTAGTTGACTTTTGTTGCCTACTAACAGTATTATTTATTTTTGTATGTTATTGATTCCGTTCTCTAAACACTCAACTGACTGAATAATACTAAATAGCATTTATATCAACAATAGCATCTGATTTTGTAAACATGAGGTGCTTTTATGTTCTAAATAAAAAGGTCACCGTCTCTTTTTTAACAGCATAGCATGTAATAACTTAAAGCAGAACTTCAAACTGATTAAATAGGCCTAGTAAAGAATAAAGTTGTCATAAATTTGAGTAATGATAGTTGTTTGAATTATGATATAGTAAGCCTTTTTATTTGATTACCTAACCTAAAGAAACAGTTGGTTGTTCAAAATAATAACCTAATTCCAAATTAGCCAATTTGGTTGCTATGATAATAAATCTAAACGCCTTCAAGAAAATTTTGTTGGTTCCGTGCACCCTTAACCTAAAATTGTCTTAAGCTTTTGATTAAAATCGGCTGTTTTATTTATAATTCGTGTTTGAATAAGTAAGTTTTCCTTTTATTTTTTGTTTGTGTTTGTTTTAATTTTGCTAACCTAACCTACAAAAATGTTTGTCGTGAAAAATAACTAACTGATTATACATTTTTTAATTTTTTCTGCTATGTTAATGATTGTAATTGCATTCTATAATCGTGTGTTAGTTAAGAGAAGGCCAAAACTAGAATTAATTGTGTTGATAAGTTTTTGATTCAAAATACCTGTTTTATATGTTATAGGGATGGGATAGAACCCCCGTATCCTGAACGGAAAAGTGTATTTGAGAAATTAAAGATCATTAAGATTCTACACGACATGAAATTAAAACATTAAAGCAGTTAATATAAAGTCATTTAGTTAAAGATATAGAACAGTGAATTAAATGAAAATTAATGCCAACATAATCTTCTGTTATTTTTCCGAAAGTATAAATATAGATGGGACTTTTTTAAATATAAAAAGATTAAACAAATACTAAAAGGCGGAAGACAAAACAGTTTTTTAGTCAAAGAAATTATTTAGTTTGCATACTAAAAGAAAAAGAGTTATATTGTATTTTATAATCCCGGCTTGTTTGGTGAACAAAGCGAGCAATGGGTGAAGCCCTAGAGTTGTATATCTAAAGGAAATTAAAAATTTATAGAGTAATATTTTTACAATAAATCTGGGTATTCCATGACAAAATGAAGTATATCAACTTTGTTGAATGTAACATTGAAGGTCATTTAAAAATAGCAAGTCTTTTCCAACGTCAAACTGTTTTCTATTTTAAGTTAAACTTATTAAATTTACCTGAAATTGAAAACAAGTTGTATTTATATCTTTTGCGTAGAAATAACAATAGAAGCAAATGACGTACAATCTGAAAGCTATGTAACTAGTACTGTTTTTAGAAACCCTTACTTCCTGAGTCTACCCTTTTCAAATGTTGCTCGTACAAAAACAATTCTAAACTCTCTTTCCTTATTACTTTAAATGATTGTTTGTTGTATGCGGGTTTATTATGTTTAAATAACAAAATAATATTGGATTGAAGATAAAATAAAAAACAATTAAAACGTTGTTGGCTTTTATATGAGTTGATAAATTTTAGATAAAGAATTTTTAGAAATTCGATTATCTTTCTAATACAGGATAGTTTTTAATTAGTATTAATATATTTATAAATATATTGAACATACGTTTGTATAAGGCCTACATTTTCCTAAAATATTCTTCGGGTATGTTTCCAAAATATTTCTAGAAATTCGCAAAAAATAGCGAAATTTTCTAACATTTTCAACTATTAAAAACACCACCATAAAAATTTTGAAACACAAAATTTACTATGAATTATATTTGTTGTTCTTGAATGTAGGACCAACTGGTGAGGAGTAAGTTGAAAATTGACCAACAGCAGAGAGGAGTGGAGTTTAGTGGGTATGCATTCATGGCGCTGAATCTTCCAAACACCTATAGCCGTAAGGATCTCCTGATGGTGCGAACGGAGCATTAACTACATATGAAAACAAAATATAAATAGACTATATATGATTATTATTATTTTGCTTTATTTTATGCCAGACCAATGAAGACGAGGGAGGGGACAGCACAGCGTATTAGCGCAGGTAAGTCTCGTATTTTATATTACAAATACATATAAACACAAGTCTGTTATTTCGAAATAAATACTTTTTTCTAAGATCTTATGGTTATCCACACTTTACCAATTGTTTATGTTTTTTTTCTATCTTTCTGCCTGTTTGACAATTTGTTTGTCCAAGCTAATCTCCGGAATGGCTTAACCAATTTGAACTAAACTTTCAATTTCATGTAGCGGACTTTTCATAGATTAATCTAGGCTACTTAGACACTTTAATATGGAAATATTTGGAGTTTCTATTAAAACTTTTTAAAAAAAGGTAATTATGGATAAAATAAGGGGTGCGACGAATGAACGCATCACACGACCATTATACATTAAGGAACTGATTTGGAAAAAGAAACGACATAATATGTCTCTACATTTTAACCAGCAGACAGATATAATTGTTCGCTAAGCTTTTAAATAGTCTACGTGTCAAATTAAAGTTCACTTACGAAACTCAATAGGACAAAACGTTAAATGTTCTTGATTTCTCCATATCTAACCATAACTCCATACACATAAAACCAAAACAGACTAATTTCACCATTCATAGTTGTTCCAATCATCCATACCCTCATAAAATGGCAGAATTTCACCATTTGATGCATAGGCTTCTGAATGTCACATTGTCACTTCCCGATTTAAACTTTGAGCTAAATACCATTAAATAGATTGCTTCGAAGAATGGTTATGACAATCACATAGTGGGAAAAATAAAATAAAAAAACTAACACCAAACATTCAAAATTTGAAATTATGACACCATGGAATATAGCAAACATTTTCATTTTACGTTTCATCACATTCCAAGTAGGCAGAACTTTTCCATAGCGTATACAAACAGTAACAGCTTGGGAACCAATTTACATAATGCACCTAAAACAAAGGACACCTATATACATAGTGCTGTATATAAGCTTCATTGTGGAGAGTATGGCATGTTTTACATCAGTCAGACGGGAAGAACATTCAAGGAAAGGTACAAAGAATCCTTACGAAAACTTATACTTCCACGTATATGCTGAACATTTGGTCGAATCAAATAACTTGCCAAAAATTATAAATATTTATATGGAAATATTGGAGAAATTTACAAAGGGTAGAAAGATCTGTAGACATTATGTATTGGAACAGTCTCATATTTAAAAAGCTGTATAAACTCAAACAATTTACATATAAAATGATCAGACGCAGTGTACGTTTAAATATTTGAAAGTCTAATAAAATAAAATTCTCCTAAAGATTATGCAACCAACGTTACAACTTAATGAGACCCACTCGAGTTAATTCATTGCGTGTCCGGGACAACCCACAAGTACTTTTGTGCGGAGTTGTGTTGGTGTGTTTATTGTTTAACGATCCTTTGTTGGTAAACTTATTGTACCTCGTAATGTTACTGTATTTTATGTGTAATAATTTTTGTTAAGTGTTCGCCTTTATGAATGACATTTGTAATTTGAATACAAAGTTTAACACTTTTACAAAATCGCCTGTGTTTTAATTTACTGTATACGATTTAATCGATCTTGACTTGTGACAAAAAAAAAAAATTTATTTCGAAAAATAAAAACACAATTTCCTCTTTTATAACTAGCTTTCTTTGTTTTTCTTTTTTTTTAGAAATGTACAAGGCACTTTAATTGGCTATAAGTGCAAACGTATTATATAATATTATAAATTTAAGTGAAAATTAAAGTTAATAAACGATTAAAGATTTTATTCTAATCATATAGGGGGAAAGTAAATATTGGGCATATAAAATCCAATTTTAAACGTTAGAAAATCTTACAATAAAAGGGCAAGGTTAGTGAAAAAAGGAGGAATTTCAGTGCATACTTATCACATATCATGGTTTGAATATAATTTAAATACTACCCATTATTATTTGTTTAATGAAATATTTAACTCAAAAAGTGAATATATATTTTAACCCCAAATTTAGTTTCTTATTCAACTATATTCTGTATATATATTTTTGCACAAAAGATTTTTCTAATTGATTGTGATATTATTTCTATTAAATACTTCAAGAGCTAACAACATTCTGAAGAAAAAAAACATTGAATGTAATCAAACATATTACATCAAGTTTGTTTGCTTTATATTGGTTAGTCAAATTGTTTTTACTTTAAATGTTTTTACTAAACTATAAAACCTTGTAATAAAATATTAATAATTGACTTAATACTATTCTGCACTTTATTCTTTTTAACGTGCTAATGATCTGTATAAACTCATTTTAACAAGCTATTCTATTAAATAATTGCTCAAAGTAAAATGCAATGTTCAAATTAAACTGTTTTAAATTACGATTTATGCAAGCTTAATGCTGTCTCGTTTTTACATCAAATCATAAGAAGTTTACTTAAAAATTAGAATTTGCTTTACTCTTGTCTATGTGGAATGGATGAATGTATAAATGTGATTGTACCAAGCGAAATAAGAGTAAGGAACGATGAAATTACAGCTCTACAGTATTTTTGGGTATGACATGCACAATAGAGTCTCGCTAATACTTACTAGATGGGTCCGGACCCTGTCTGGATCATCCAAAGTCTAGATTAAACGGAATTTGCCCTAAAAGGGCGTAATACAAATAATTTTACAGAGGTAAGTTTATAAAAATCTATATTTTTTTCATAAATACAAATAAATGCAAATGCTAAAGTATTGAAATCTTGCAAAAATTCTAAAAATTTTACCCCCACTTTTTATGACTTTTCTCGACGTTTTCGAGAGCTCTGAACACGATAAATAAATTTAAAAAAATTGTGTCCGTGTGTCTGTCTGTTGACACGATATAGCACTCACAGACGTCTTTGAAAACTTCTGATGGTGCCAAAATCTTCGTAATTTTATTTCATAGAGTTAAAAAGCTTTTGAGATTTCTAAAGTGGCAGCAACGTAACGTGCGTGACAAAAACGTCACATTTTTGAGTATTTAAAATACGAGCCAAAGTCTCGAAAATGTGTTCCATCTTTTTACCTTGTTTTACAGCTTAATTTTAGTTTCAACCCTGCAAGAGAAGTGTCAACCAAATTAACAGAATTACAGGCAATGTTTTGCGTTTGGTGAGCATTTTATCAAGAATCAGCAATATAGCCTAGTACTTATATCCCAATATAAAAGTATTACAATGTAGAAAAAGTCAAACGAATTCATATAATATGTAACTAAATACAAAATGTTGGACAATTTTAAAAATTACTAGCTCACGAAGCATACAATTTTAAGTAATTGAAAAAATTTAACTTTATTCCAACATAAAAGGTAAAATGTTTTGTATTTTTTTTTTTTAATATACCAAAGTTTTGTAATTTAGGTCTAAATAAAAGTGTAAACAAATATACATACATCTCCAAATTGTTTTTAGAAACACGTTTTTATGTTCCTGCTACATGGCCGCTGACAAAATTAGGCCTATTTTGAAATACTAATTAGTAATAATATGCTTTACCCAAAAATCTAACTTTATTTATAACAAACTGTAGAGAATAATCATAGAATCGAACTGTATACTTCACAGTCTTAAATAACCTTATTTTAATTTACTTCACTAAATTAGAACAACTAACCCAATCTCTCACAGATGTATAGCATTCAGTTAAAGACGCTAAGACAATGGGAAAAGGTAGCCAGCCTAGGGTGTCAAAGAAATCTATATAATTCACGGAAAGACCCGAATTGCCTATGATAAATAAATCAGGTTTACCTTATATCAAACGAAAATATAGAACTTATACTTCAAATTGATATAGAGGTAAATTATACAAATATATCGTTTTGTATAGATACATATATTGTAAAATGGCTTACTCATTGGTCGAAAACTGCCCATTTGCAAGAGTTTACAATACAAGTCATATCTAAGAAACTATAAGAGTGGCGAATGTTTGGAAGGCAGTGGCAGAAAGTTAAAACCTTGACGACTCCAAAAGTGTCCTTATATTCTTTTCAAAATCAGTCTAACTATTATGAGCCTCAAAAGTTGACGAGTTTGAGTCATATTTTTGTGCCTTGCCGCGCGGATTTAGCTATTTAGAAAACTACCATTTTACAACGACAATTACATAAATTGTGTAAATACACGTTTTAGAAGAAAAATTAATACACTAGTTAAAGTTCAAAATATAAATATATTTTAATATTTTTTATTTCATTGAGATTCGATGATTTTTAGTGGGTGAAATACCGACTAGTTTTCCAATCGCCTGACTCTTGGTGCAGGTTTGTAACTGATTGTAAACAATTAATTGTGTGTCGTTTGATTTAGTTTCTTTGGCCTAATTATGTATGATGAGGCCTGTTAAGTTATATGACCGAAGGGGTATCCGCATTATGTTAAAAGTCAAGTATAAACGTAGACTAATTATTTTGTATTCATTTATGTTTTACATTACTTGTAATATTTTGAATTTAGGTTAGTTTTTTTTACACTAACCATCGACTACTGGAAGTGATGGTTAGATATTTTCCAACCGGTAAAATGTATGTTACTAATGAGAGGGAAATACATATTTTTATTATTAAATACCGAAATTATGTTTGCACATCAGCCACTAGTTCCCGGATCACGCACTGCTTCACACCACTCGCAGCAGAAATACTCAAGTTTCAACTCGACCTGACGAATTCAATTCAACTTCGGACAAACTTGCTTTTGTACGGTATTCTTAGGGTAGCTTTATTTTGTTTTACGTTTTGGTCAATTTTAAGAGAACCAGACGTTCTATGAGGACTTTTAAAAGAAACTAAATTATACACAATAATCCGTTAAATTATATGTTTTATATAAAACCCCAAACAATTATATTGTAGTACTAAAAGTCTCAAAACATTGTTACTTCATGTCAAAAAACGTGATCCTGGTTGTCGGATTTTTTTGGGTACCAAATTAGGACCATTTCGGAAGTTAAATATGGCCGTTAAAGTAAGATAATATATATCATTTTTAATGACACCCAAAACGGATTCTGGGGCTATGATCTGTGCTCATTGACCACTCTGTCCTTTGGTGTCACCATAATATTCACGGGAATAGCTCATCTTTCCTGTAGCAGTTCTTTAATAAATTTAATGTTGGACGAAATAAATTTAGAATACAGAAAATGTTGGGGTCCAGCATAAATAAAGTACAACTTAAATTCATTGGCAACTAATACATTTTTTTACAATACACCTGAAAGTCACCGTTTAATTCAGAATTTAGAATAATCAGATGTGGCATTTAAAGGGGCAGGTTATGCAATATGGCTACAGTTATTTCAAAGCGTACAGGCGAAAGTAGGCAATTTAAAAACACGTCCTTCTGCTCAATTCTATAATATGAATAAAGTATTTATTATTATTTAAACATACTTTGTTCAAATTGAACCGGATCTTTGCAAATAGATCGCAAATCTGTTAGGTTCAAAATAACTGTTGTGCTTAATATAAGTTGAACATAAAAATACTAGTGGACCCGGAATGCTTCGCTATTGCTTAATTTAATTTTAAGGGTAGCCATACCATTTCATCCCTTTGAATTAAGGGTCGGCTCTAGCTGTCGGCCATGTTGGCTGACACTCCATAAGACCAATGTTAAATTAAAATCCAAATGTTTCTTTTATTTTTGATCGGATAGTTATGAATGATATGTCATTTTAAAGCTATGGACAATAAGCGTGCAAATGGCTTTTCCAAAACTAAGAAAAACATTTTGTCTAATATTTATTAACAATTTAAAACATTGATTTTTAATATTTTTTTATGTTGTCACTATTAATTATAGCGAAAAACTACCAAATTCCCATAAAGAATTTCGTCCCCAAGAGTTTGGTATTTTTTTTAAAACGCTATTTGAACAATTGCGGGTTTTAAATGGATTTAGGCTGAGCAATGTCCGTGTAACCTACCGCCGCTATAGGGTGACTTTAAATTTAAATATTGATTTACTTTGTAACTATTAATTATAGCGAAAAATTCCCAAGCCATTCAGATGAAGAATTTTGTCCCCAAGAGTTTGGTATTTAAAAAAAAACGCTATTTGAACAATTGCGGGTTTTAAATGGATTTAGGATGAGCAATGTCCGCGTAACCTACCGCCGCTACACTGGAGTTGCAGGTTGCTTTCTGTCTTACTAGAGCCGACCCTTAAGTAATCAAATTGCAAATAGGTTCGTAATCTCTCAAAAATAATATTACACAATTTTAGGTTTATATCTTGTATGAAGTTAGTTTAATTTGTATTTAATTTATATTGATAGAAACCCTTTATCACCCCTTAGATCGGTATAAAAACTACACATTTTGGAAAAAAAAACATTAAGATCGGTTAAGTAGTTTCGGAGTTCATTGCGAACAAACACAGTGACAATTTATTTTTATATACAGATTTATTTTACAATAAAATAAGCTTAATAAATGAACATAAAAATAAAAAGTTTATGTAAATGAAAATTATAAAAATAAAAGACTTATGAAATAAATCACTTGTCCTGAAAATAGCAATAGGCCTATAATATCAGTTTACAAATTTAATCAATTTTCTGTTTGATTTAATAATGCAAATTTTATTTAAGAAAAAATAAAGTAATTCTATAAAGACTACATTTTATAACATATATTAAATATCTAAGATATTAATGCAACACTGCTTACCGTACTATCGTAGATATTAACCAACTAACCTAAAAAATTTACATATTTATTATTAATGTATTATTCTGGTTGCTATGGTAATAGTTCGAAATGCTTGAAAGAAACGTGTTGATTTTATAGACCTAGCCTAAAATTGTTTTAAATCTTTGGGAAAAATCAGCTGTTTTATTTATAATGCGTAACTATAATATATATGTTGAATTTTAATAGATGTTTTAATTATATTTCAGTTCATTGAGTTTTCCTTTGTGTTTGTCTTTATTTTGTTAAACCAACCTAAGTAAGTTGTTGGTTGTGAAAAATAACTAATTCTAATTTGCTAATTTCATTGCTATGGCAATGAATGTAAATGTATTAAAACCGTTATTTTGGTTTAATATAAATAGGCCACACCTAGTATTGTGTTGATAAGCATTTGATACGGATCAGCTGTTTCATCTGTTATAGGGCTGCTTATGAAAGTTAATGAATTTTCACATTTTCTACCCTTTAAATTCGAAATTTTACTTTGACAATGCCTGAATAAAATAGGTGAAACGGTCGTCACCGATTAATAAACAGCGATTACTGGACTGCTAGCAGTTGTATAAAGAAGGTATTTATTTAATTATAATTAAAGTATTAATGTAATGATTCTCCTATAAATAATTGTTATAGAATCTCTTCATTTCTCCTTCTACTCCTTTTAATAATAATAATTTTTAATAAGGAGTTTTTGTTTTTAGTATGCAGGTCCCTAAATCGTATTATAATAAGTACAGTGCCTTATATTGTTTAGTTAACGTTCTCTTTTCGTTAATTTATTTGACTCGTGATTTCTATCTTATCACCAGAACCTCTCGTTGAATCAACAAAACATTAAACACCTCTCGTTCAGTCAAAACATTAAGTAAAAACACAAACAACAATAACGGCAAATAATAATTCCGACTGCTCACAGATAACAGACAGACAGTCGACATCAGGTATCCATAAAGTGTAAACCTATATATTAACTGAATTTTAAACGTGTTGCTATTTTATGTGTTTTACTTTATTTTCTGACGATCTAAACGAGCGGTTCTGATGATGGGTTAGTCATCACGAAACGAATCAAATAAATTATCGAATAGAGATCACTGACGGAACAATATAAGGCACTGTACTATATACTACACTGATTATTTATATTTTAACAGAGGGGTGTTATGAGTTTAACGTTTGTATCTGTCTGTGGCATCGTAGCTCCCAAACGGATAAACCAATTTTGGTTAAGTTTTTTTATTTGAAAGGTGACTTGATTGAGAGTGTTCTTAGCTATGATTCAAGAAATATTGTCAGTCCGTTCGGGCACTTTTTATATTCTGATTATGTACATAATATATACTGATATCATTGTTGTATATTTTCAATATTAATTACACATTTGTGATCTAAAGGATGCGTGATATCAATGATCATGATTTATTTAATTTTAATGGTGATTATCAGGTGATGTTAATATTTACAAATATTTAGGGAATATAATACCGATATAATGCTTTACACAATACAATTTTAGAATGAACATAATGTATTAATATATGTAAGTGTGATGAATAAAACAATTTCAGATGGCCTTTATTATAATTTTGTATATTTAAACCTGGTGTATATTTTAAAGAATGTATTAAACTGCTTGGTTAAAACAATATGCTTTACCTTTTTTGGAAAATGGCAATTCAAAATAATTGTTGATAGCTTCTAGGTTTTTGAACATTTAGTCTACCAACATTGTAAATATAGTTTATAGTTATATGATATATGAACGTAATCAAATTATCACATATACTACTATATTAACCAATCCTGACAAGCAAAATCACTAATATATTATATATTATGTACTATATGTTTTTTTAAGGTTTAAATCAACTACTAAACAATTACTTTATATTTACAAAATATTTCCAAATTTGGCTGTTATAAATTAGTTTTGTGATCATTCACATTTGTAAATTTTCTGTTGAAAACTCAATACATAACAAGATGAAAAGATGAAACACTTTTTCGAGACTTCGGCTCGTGTTTTTTTTTTATATACTAAAAAATGTGACGTTTTTCCAAGCACGTCACGATACTTACAAGGTAGAAAGTGCAAAAGCTTTTCAACTCTCCGCAATAAAATTACGAAGATTTTGGCACCACCAAGTTTTTTACGACGTCTGTGAGGGCGCATGAGACAGACAGACTCACGGGCACAAAATGTTGTATTTCTTTATCTTGTTCAGAAACCTTGAAAACGTCGAGAAAAGTCATAACAACGTGGGGTTGGGGAAATTTTTAGAATTTTCGCAAGATTTCAATACTTCGGCATTTTAATGCGAGCCAAAGTCGAAAACCTCGAGAATAGTCATAAAACGTGGAGGTAATGTTTTTAGATTTTTGCAAGATTTTCAATACTTTGGCATTTTAATGCGAGCCGAAGTAATTAATTAAATGTTTATTAGTCACCATTTGACACTACTCTGATCCATTCAACCTGGCCTATTGGATTAACAGGCTCATGTATGCATTTTGCATTCTGTTTAATTAACGAAAAGCTCTCCTAGCTACTGGTAATAACACAAGTTAATTCTATAGGCAAATTAAACATTATTTTGTAATCACGAGCAAAGCTATAAAGCTCTTTTAATAAGTCCTTATTATCAAATTTCCATAGCAAAGTTGAGCTATTGCAGTGACTCTTAAGGCGAGGCTTAATGTAGGGACGTTTTGGGGTGTCATTAAAAATTGTATATATGTATTCGCACTATGTATTACTTTTGATTTGGTCCTCATTTGGTACACAATGACCATTAAAGGACTCGGTTCAAATACACGAGAGGGACTTGAGTGTGGGGTAGCTTCTGTTACGAGGCTTACGTCCGGGATGCGAGCGAAACGAAGCAGTTCATTATCCGAGGCATCAAGTTGAGTTTTTCTGCCACTAGCGGAACGAATCAGCGCGTTTGCCGGGATTAGAGGATTAAGTGCAAATAAATTCTACTTAGCTATTTCATACAATGAGGCAGCTATTCAACGTCTTCGTAAGTAGACCTACTTCCCAAATAGTTTTTGAAGTTCTAAAACATATACACCCTAAACCTATTTTTGGAAATTCGCTCTACTCACGTCAGCTGTTTAGCTGCGTGGTCAAATTATTATATTTTTCCTTAAAATTAAAGCACGTTTATCTTAGAATACCTTACGATTCAAAACAATGGTTGCATTCAAAGTTTCTATAAACAAACAAAATGTGCCCGTTTAAGAACTGGGATCTAATAAACAAGAAATGTTTTGCTCTTAAGGTAAGAAACATTGTGGTTAGGATGATATAGTTGCAACGAAGTATACAAACTCATTTCGTCTGTACACGTATCGCACAGGTCGTCTGACAGAACCTGTATATAACAAGTAAATACATGGAATTTAGATTTAAGGCCACAATTTTTACGAGACATAAAATATAGACAATTCAATTTACCCTAGAATACTTAAATGTAATGTTAACCTGTAAAAAGTTAAATTATGTTAATAATATTAATGGGAATATAGCCAACTTTGTTAGGAATACTGAGTAAGCAGCAAGAAAAAGTTGTATTAAAATTCATATTGGCAAGTTGCTATATTTTTAGGACAAGAGAAAATAATATAGTATCAACTACCCATTTCAATACCATAAAAACACGCAACCTCTTTAATTGTTATAATAAAAAGAAAATTACGGATATTATTTTCTTCTAGCAAAATAAAAATCATTAAACTAATTAGTGACCCTAAGGTAAATAAATGAAATATATTTTACTAGCTGACCAGTGCAAATATTTAATACGTACGGTACCTGATTTAATACGTTGATTTAATTCCGTTAATTACCTTGGTATGTAAATAAAAGTTTATAACGATTTATAAAGCTTTACGTGTATTTAATTTGGTTGATTTGCGTGATAAATAATTATTCTTGCATATCGAATGTAAACGATCTAACAGCTGTCATATTAGTTAAATAGATTGTTAATAAATGCTGATTTGTATTAGGAACTATTTGTGGACTTTCATATGAAAGTTTATTAATAATGTTTTTTAACTAAAACATAAATTTTAAGCTATTTGCACATTTTTCGTCAATAGTGAGGAACATAAGCTTTAAAATAATGTTTGAATCATTAGTTTTAATGAAGAATTAAGGGAAATATGCAGTTTTTACAAGAACAAAAAATACATATTTGAGGAGTAATAAATTATATGATAAATAGGAGGTTTTATTTGTTTTAAATTTAAAACGGTAAAGTGAATGTTTGACCTGTTTAAAATAAAAGAGACTCTAGTGGACTTCAATGAAATTGTTTCAGTTTATAAAACAATATTATTAGCTCTCAGATTTAAATAGGTTATTTAAGTCAAGATAATTGACCTTAATTCGAAATTTTTGCTAAGTGTTGCACGTGTTCGGGTTATTTTGTGCGACTAAGCCTAGACTGTAAAATGAGTTTACACTATCATATGCAAATTGATTATTGAACCGAGGAACCAATCTAGCTAAGTAACTTGGATAATATCTTAAGCAGAATATAGTTTTCAATAGTTGAGATATAATGAAATGTGTTTATCTACGTTAAGCAAAAATGTGATTAGGGTTCCTTAACGTTGGAGCGGTATTACGGTTCAGGTCAAACAAATATATATATATACATATTTTTTTTCGTATGTTGATTATTTAACCCTACAACTGTCCATGTTAATGTTTTGCAACGCCAAGTCATTTCGGTGCGTGTGCAAGAATATTTTAAAAAATTCGCCAAATATAGTAATTGTATACCAATCCAAAAGTGTTCTGTACCTTTTTTATAGAGAAAGGTTCAAAGAATTCCTATATGCAATAAAAAAGTTTTTGATGTAAAATTGTAAAAGTTATTAGCTCAAGAAACAAAAAATTTTCAGTAACGAAAGGAAAATGTTCAACTTTAGGCCTACATAACAAGTAGTAAACATTTTTTGTAATTTTTTCGTAAGCGTAAAAAAGTTTCATAATTTAGTTTTAAATAGAACTGTATAAAAACATTTATCAATTTCAAATTTCTTATTTTGAAAACACCAGTTTTTATGTTCCATCTACACGACTTCTAACAAAAGTTGGCCTAGTTTCAAACGTAATTTAAGATTATTTGCTTTACCCAAAAATGAAATATTATTATAACAAAGTGTAGAGAATAAATCAAAGAATTGAACCGTATACTTATAAATTATCTTTTCCTAAACGTGTTTGACTTAGAATTATTTGAATACCAAAAGAGAGAAACAATGTAGAAATCTCCTCGCCCGTTCAAGCTATCACGATGCGTCCGCAAACCCCTATGTCTACCCATGTTATAAATAGCCGTTAGAGCTCGATTTCAAATATTAGATGAAACCGTATTAGCAGTCGCTTTTCCACGGTCCTACAGAACAAACTGTTCAAATAAAGCGTATTGGGTTTACAGGGAAAGTTAGCTTGAAGCATTAAGTTTACAAAGATACCCAAATATCTCCAAAAATCTATTGTTTTCACATAGATATCACGTGTAATATATAACGCTGTTTATTGTTTGGAAAACTGACCAATTGCAAGGGTCTACAAAACGGCCTACAATTGTTGAACTATTTGTCCGATTTTTGATTGGATGGCAGTATTACATAGGGGAAATTGGGAAGAATCCAATGATATCTAATTTTACTTTAGAAGAAGTACTGGACGGGGTTTAGAGAGAGAGGAAAGATGCGTTATTTCGTCGTGTTTTGTGACGAAAACTGGTGAATTGAAGGGCGCCGAATTTGTTGAAGAAAACTAATAAACTGCAACGATGTTTACGTATGTAAATATACGTTTTAGAAAAAAATTGTAAATATAAAAATTAAAGTTTAGATCATTACCTTTCCAACGGTTTTCGACTTTTTGCGATTGAATAATTTTTAGTGGGTGGAATATTCATTACAAGTATAGTTGTCAAAATTGAACGTTTTCACGTGCCACGCCCCCACGTCCACTCAAATTGAGTAGTCTGACAGTTGCAGGGTTAAATAATAATGATGAAATTACAATGCAAATACTCTGAAGTAACATTAGATATTCGGCATAATAATAATTCATACAGTAACAGAGCATTTGTAGTATTTTTAATTTTTAGAACGCTCTTTGTATAAAAGTAAAATACTCATCACAACCCGCTTTAGTCAGCAATACATCTCAGATGTAGACGCCCAACCTAAAACAACCTAACAGGAAGTATTTTTTGTTCTTCTTATTTTTGGAACACCCACTAGGAGTAAAGTACCGATTTCTAAAGTTCAAAATTGGGCTAGAAGTGCAGGAGTTATTGCATTTGAAAACACCCTGTTCCACACTCTCTCATGTTAGCAACACATATCAGATGTATACGAACCCATATCGGTATTATGGTCCAGGCTAAGCATACACGCTGGTTGCATTAATGGGTTTGATTAAAATTGTTCAGATAAAAAAACAGTTAAAGTTATTACTGAGTCAGACTTTATAAATTAACATCTTACAATTTATGCTAGAGTCCAGGTTTAAAATTGATCTTTGTTTTGAGGAAAGCCACGAGGGCTGATGCGTTTGAAATTAATGAGTGAAAATGTCACTAAAACTATAGTTCTGGTGAGTGGCGAAATGAAGTTAAACTACTAAAGGCGTAAACGAACTTCGAAGTAGCGGTGCCAAAGTCTTTGACAATTCGAAGTCGGTGTTTTCACTGAAACCAAATCATGGCGATAGCGGAAAATAACGTTACTTCTTAAAATCGAACACAATATAAGATTGACTGACAAAATATAGGACTGAGCGGTGGTAAAATTTAGGTTTTTAGAGGGGAACTCTTCCGAGCAGGGCGGGTCAATATAATTACTTTGTTGACCTTGAGAAAAATATTATTGTTGGAGTGAGTGTGTTAAACAGAGAACGCTTCTTGATTACCAGACTTTACTAATCAGGGTGTGTGTGAGTGTAAGGCAAGGTGTAATACAAACCAACTAGCATTTTATTCTCCACAATTTTAAATACGTATTTATTGTATGTATTATTGAAAAACGTCATGTTTCATTATTAGCAAATTTCCATAGGAAATATGAGCTATTGCAGTGACCATTTTGGTGAGACATTTGGTCAGTAGTATCAAATGAGAAGCGATCATGATCCCAAGAACACGTTTTGGGGTGTCATTAAAAATGATATCTTTATATATAAAAGCCAAACACCACTCACTCAATCACTGACTCACTCATCACGATTTCTTAAAAACTACCGAACGGATTGAAATGAAATTTGATATGTAGCTTCCTCTAGGGCCATAGGCGCTTACTAAGAAAGGGTTTGAAAAAATTCGAAATTTTAGAGGGGGTTTGGAGGGATTAAAGTAATTAAATCACGATTTCTTCAAAACTACCGAATGGATTGAAATGAAATTTGGTATGTAACTTCTTCTAGGGCCATAAGTGTTCACTAAAAAAGGGTTTTTAAAAATTCGATATTTAAGGGGGAGTTTGGGGGGATCAAAGTTATTAAATCATGATTTTTTCAAAACAACCGAATGGACTGGAACTAAATTTGGTATGTAGCTTCCTCTAGGGCCATCGGTGCTTACTAAGAAAGGATATGAAAAACTTCGAAATTTTAGGAGGGGTTTGGGGATATCAAAGTTACTAAAATCATAATTTCAGATATTTTATTATTATGAAAATAGTGCTTTTATTATTTAAGATCTATATATATATAAAAGCCAAATACCACTCACTGACTGAACACTTAAAAAGAATACAATTACGTTAAAAAGACTGAAAATACCAACCACCACGGGCAACGCCGTACGGGTCACCTAGTATATATATACATATATATATTCGGTGAAAATCCTGCGTGCTCTGCACGCCAACCCCATTAGAACCTTATTTACACATAATAATGTTATGTTTTTTTTATAATAAAGGAGTATGATTAATAATAACCATAAAGCTAAGTTCGTAAATAATGTTAAATGTTCAAATAAAATTATTTCGTATATTTTATAACAGCATTTATTATAATTTTTAAAAGAACCAGAAAGGCTCAGGTCTACACTAAACATAACCTAAAAGTTAGAAATACAAAAATAATTGGTTCAATGTTTGAAATCAGCTGTTAATGGAAATATTGGCGCAAACAGCTGTTTTATCTATTATTTTATTCAATTGGTTGATGTAGTAATACATGTAAGTACATGTGTTGGTTCACCAGTCTAGGCCTAACCTAAGATTTTTTTCGACTAAATTTACAAATAATATTGAAGTAAAAATTGTTTTTATCAAAATGAATTATAGCCTATAATATCAGTGATAGTGTAACTTTTTATTAGTTAAAACTATTTTTTCAATTGGTTCAGTAGTTTCAGAGATTACCCCCTACATACAAAAAAAAAACATACATTTTCCTCTTTATAATATTAATAATATTAGTATAGATATATACATATATGTTTTCGCACTCAAAGGGCCGTATTTTACGTTCAATTTAATCTAAATTTGGTACACAGTTTGGTTTTCTAAGTCGCTCGACGAGTACGTTACCCAACAATTAGAAGCACGATTATGACCGGAAGTAAAATGTGTTTGAGATTTTTTGAACATTTATCTCAAAAATTAAATAAAGGAGATTATTCTGTACATTTTTACACGACCTTATAGCCCGTCGATGTATCCAAACATGAATCAAAACGTTTTCGATTTTACCTTGTGGACAGCTTCTGATACGAGGCCAGCAACCGGGATGGAAACTAGATCGAAACCATGCAATCAATAATCATAGGCCACAAGGTTGAGGTGCAAACTCGCAAAACAAGTTTTTCTGCTGTGAGCGGAACGAAACAGTGCGTGATCCGGGGGTAGAGGGTGAGGTGTAAAACAAATTATACTAATACATTGTGTACAGCATACATCTATTCAGCGCCTTTGTGAACAGACCAATTTCCCAAATATTAGGTTGCAACTCTAAAACATATAAACTTAATTCTGGAAATTTGCTCAACTCACGTTAGCGGTTCAGCTGCGTGGTCAAATTATTAGTTTTATGTGATACTTAACTAAGAAAACTTTATAAATTATCTATCTCATTCTTGTTTTCATGGTTACTTTTCCTACTATGTGTTTTATGTGATACTTCGTATCTAAACCGCTTTTAAATTTTGCACCATTTTTTATGATTTCTATCAACAGAATCATAAATGAAAGATACATAAATATAAACTTTAATAGGAGAACAGCGGTATAATCCTAAGAAGATGTTTATGTTCTCCATCCTCATTTTATGTCTGTAAATACTCTAACTTATCAGGAGTAGTTCAGCGGCAGTAAAATAGAACCTACAGCAGTTCAATCTTTAGCCTGGAACCCAGCTTACCTAAACAGTGTGTTACTGCCGCTCTATCAGTTATAAATATATGCACAGTCTAATGACACATGATTTACCTTCACTTTTCTGATGATTACAAGACAAGAGAACAGACAAATAACTGTTAACTAAAATAGAAAGTATTTTTTAGAAAAATCTAAACAACTAAATCTGGAAAATAAAATCTATAAATATAAAAGTTAAGAATTTTATTTAGAAAATTTATTGGACAATATTATTTAAGGGTCTTCTGTAGTGGTGGCCGTCTTTGATTTTCATCCCATACGAGCAATGTTAAATTTCAAATTATTTATTTCGTTTATTTTTTATCATAAAATTGTTTGCAAGGTCTCATTTTAGGCACAGTCACAGCATCCGTTTTTCGTTTCACGTTTAAAAAAAATGTTTTTCATGTGCCACGTAGTGGACTTTTTTTAAGTGCCAAGTTAGAACTGTTTCTTTACAC
Organism: Philaenus spumarius; assembly: GCA_018207615.1. NCBI lineage: Eukaryota > Metazoa > Arthropoda > Insecta > Hemiptera > Aphrophoridae > Philaenus > Philaenus spumarius. The sequence continues at coordinate 45,321 of JAGFPH010002393.1, read as the reverse complement.
AATACAAAGTTTATAATTATTAAAAGATAAATGCAAGCCGGATCCAGAATTGTATAAAGAATATTACATACCGGCTTCTTAAAAATGTACTTTTTTATTACATTCAGAATTAGTTAGACGTCTGGACATGTTTAGTGAGTTGGTAGAGAATAGTAAAGTTTATAAAATGTATATAAGGCTTACAAAAATAGATTTTTATGTATGGGGTAAGTTTGCCTGCATCCAAATTAAAATTTGTTGAACTGATCAAAATGTTTTAATATACACCCCTAATTTTGCATTTTGAAGGTATTTAAAAAATAAAACAAACAACGCAAAGTGGAGGTCTCTATCTCAATCCTACCAAAATAAAAACAGTTAAAAGAATTACAATTATTGGGACGTCATAACGAGGAGAATTTCATTCCACATGTGGACCCTGTCCAGTCTGAACTATCTTATCAGTGTTTTAGTAGTTTCGATACTAATATCACTCTAGTATTAACCTGTGTAACATCTTTCTTTTACTTTATCATTCAGTTAAGTGAAGAGGAACGTATAACAGTGATAATGATGTGTGGTGACAGTGATCGAATTCGATCTTACAATAACGTTACACATTTATTCAATGATTCGTTTCCCAATCAATATCCTTATATCAAGATTTGTTGTTGAAAAAAAAATTAAACATATTGAAAAAAACGGTTTCTATTAAGAATCGTACAAGGTTAGCAACTACCGAGGAACATTGTATGGAACATTGGTGTTGAAAACCCACATGTCTCAACTGCTTCTGTGTGTATACAATTAGAGATTTCTCAGAAATCCGTGCGTAAGATTTTATATCAACATAAATACAAAATTCCTCTTGTTCCCGAGTTGAAAAAAGATGACTTCCATCGCAGAGTAGATGAAATAATTAGTCAAATTGATATATTATAGACAATTAGAATAAATTTTTGCATTCAGTGACTAAGTAACTTGTAGGCTTATGCCTAACAGATAACTAATGTACATAATTCGCGTCCGTCATATCAACTCTTACTGGATGCGAGAACACCACACTCAAACTGAACAAAACATTAACGTATGGTTAGGTATAATATTTTGAAGACGAGTTATTAAAACCATTCTTAATTGAAGGGAAACTTACACCTGAAGTAGTTAGCTTTGCTAGAAAAACAGATAATTCCAACTATCCAGGCATCCATATATAATTTAAAAAAAGTTTGGTTCCAACAGGACAGAGCTCATACACATTAAGGCCGGCAAGCCCACCAGTAGCCTATTTGTATTATGTTTTCTAAAACAACGTGGATTTATTGAGATGAATGCCAGATCACCGAGTTTGTCACCACTGGACTACTTCGTATGGCGTCATGTCAAAGACAGAGTTTCTAAATTAATGAAAACTATAGTGTATCAATGATTTCAAAAAACGAATTGTACAGAAAACCCAACGAATTCCTCAAGACTTTGGACCGAGCAGTTTCACATTTTTACACAACACTGGCACATTGTCATGCCGTTGAGGGGAAGAAATGCTTTAAAATTTTAGTTATTGTCGACAGAGGTGTTTGTTTAATAACAAACTAATAAAATTTTATTTGATCATTTCCCTTTTGGTTTATTGACCACGATTTTGAATAAGGCTAAAATAGACCCCTCTTGTTTCTTCTTGTTTAGTTTTATTTTATCAATACAATCCAGACTTCAACTAATCCAGTATAGTTGGTATTTAGCGGAGTTTGTCACTTATTAAAATTTATTAATATAAATTGGTCTGTATTATTATATATTTTTACGTCATATATATATAAAAAATAAAACAAATTAACTAAATATATTATGCTTAGTAAAAAAACAAATAACTAATCCACCTTCTAAATACTACTAAACGTGCACTTACGGGATGTAAATCAAGAAATTGAATTACCAAAATTGAATTGAATTAAACAAAAATACAATAAAGGAAAGCAGAAAAAGTTATATAATCATACTAGTTAAAAATAGGAATAGATTAAAAGAATGTTTAAAATATAATAGTTTCTATCCTTCAAAACAAAGGAAGTTTATATATTTCAAAAAATCTAAGCCAATAGAGGTTATACCAATGTGTTCACTATTGAACTACAATAAAGCATTAGAATGTTGTGTAAAGCATTTTAAAAATTAACCATAAAAATAATTAAGATACATTTCCACAAAAAAGAAAATGGCAAATTTAGACATCAAAGTTGCTTAATAAAATAAATGTTTCCTGTAATTATTAAATCTAATATTATTTTCAAGGAAATAACAATATCCTAACACTTGTTCTTAAATACTATAGTAAATCAATCCATAAAATGTTTCTTTATAAAATGTCGCAGTACACAATTTATGCTTCCAAACTTTTTAGTTGTGCTTAATTATTTATTTACAAAGCTATTGTTAGGAAGTAGAAGTTCTGTTTCTTGATTACTTTCTTTAGAAATGAAACTTAACATTTTCAAATAGTTTTCGTTTCAACAATTAACTTGAGACATCATAAAAGATGTATTTAGTGATGTTTGAAAATTGATAGAAACTTTAACTTTAAGTAGGTCTATTGTAAGGGATACGTCCTTGATAAAATTACTGAATACGTAATTGGAGTTTGTTCATTTTGTAATTGCCTATCTGATACAAAAGAATTTTCACAGAATATTTGAAACAAAACTAGCATTTTGCACGTGCAATATATATTATTACAAATATGCATTTCGTATTTACTAAAATAATTAAACTCAAATAGTTAGTTTGAAAGTTAAACAAAAGTGAACTCAATGTATATTAAATCTCTGACACGGGTAACTTTCAGAGGGTGCTCAGTCTTTAACATGAACTATTTTATGATTATAATGCTAAACATTGTTGGTACTGAATACTTTATTTTTGTTAATTAATACATTACAATAAGAAGTATTATTATCATTATGAATGACGGCACAAATTCGGATCATAGCGAATATTTGTTTAAATCCATTTAATTATACAACTTCTGTTTTTATAATTTAATGGATTTAAACAAATATGCTTAATATAACTATAATTAATTAGTAAAAAAAACTATTTTTGTTTTAATGTTATTTGACCCCTGGTGACATCAATTAATACAAAACCTGATCCACACAAATCAAGCAAATCTAATTAATTATCAACGTAGACCACTACTGAAAATAATCTTGAATGGTTAAATACTTTTTAATTTATGAAATAGATATCTAATTATATATGTAAGGATATACAGAAAAATTTCTATCATTTCCTCAAAAATAATGTTTGGATTGTTGTTTTTTTTTTATTATTGTAATGATACTTTGATGTACTTACAGAAACCTGATGGTCTTGCTATATATATTACAACGGACAAAACTCGTTGTAGGTCCTAGATTTAAATTTATAGTTAATTTTATAAATTTGAATAATCTGGACTTGCCGCGGGCTGAAGCCGAATGTAGGTCACGACAGTCATGTTGACGCGGGAGGGACGTTATCTGGCCAAGCTAAACTTTTGGACCCTGCCTGTTCGAATAGGAATAAGAACTTGTAAAAAATACTTAAAGATTCTTTCGGGAAGCCAAAATCCAGGTTTTAAATAAATAATAAAAATCTTCAGGAAATGCATTACGCTAACCGCGGGTGTATTTACTGCAAGATTAGATAATATGAAATCACAAAGTTACGTAAGATACAAGTTATTAAAGTATGGGGAGAAATTCAAAATTCCTCTAAATTGAAAAAGAAAAGGTTTTTTAGGCTTTTCTTAAGAAGGCCTAAAATAAAGGTGAAATAAGTTTTAGCGAAATTTTGTTAAATAAAAAAGTTAATGTTAATCCACTAAGTTCAAATGATAAAAAAGTAGGTTAAAAAGAAAGTTTTTTTAAATTCTAACCAAAACAAGTTTTAGTATTGATAAGCATAATTTATAATTAAGAAGAAAAACTTGCAAATTTATGAAAGGAAAAAGGTGATAGAATTTGCACCTTTACAGACAAATAAAAAGTTAAACTTAAATTTTTATTTACTCAAAATGGTAAATAGTATGTAAATAACATAGTTATGTAAAAATAATCCAGTAATTAAAATATGTTTCGGAAGTAAAGTAAAACCCCAGTTTGTAAAAAATCGGTGAACTCCCTAACCCCATAGCAAGACAACCAGAAGCAGAAACGAAGTGAAAATCCGGCTAGTTAACAAAAACCAATAGACAAAAAGAAGTGTAAACGAAAAACTTAAAAAAACAAAAAACTAAGACTTTTCCGGGAAAAATCACCGCGGAAAAACGCGCGCGGGTCGTGTACGCGAACCAAGAGTCGTACGAACGTCACTCGAGTTCGTGTATACAGAAGACAACGAGCTGAATCCAAAAATGTAACTCTCAGGGAAATCGGGAAAATTCTGGAGAGTTACAGAGGAAAAGGATTTTCCATAGCCTAAACTGCGGGAAGCGAGATAAGGACTCGAAACAGCAGAGGGGCTGGCCGAAGATGAGACGGCTGGAGGGGGAGCAGGTCTACCAGCATAGGAAAGTGGGCGTACTCCAAAAACAAAAAGAAAATTATATAAAACAATGGCTAAATCAAGTTTAAAAACAATGGAAAAATTTATATAAAATTCAGGGTAAAAAATAACATAGACTAGAAGTTTAAAATTGTCGAAAAAAATAATTTTAAAGCTTTGTAGTAATACAGTGATAGAAAGCTTAAGTTGGCATGGAAGTCGTGCCGAAAAAGCCTATATAAACGATTGCTCGGGGAAACTCGAGGGCCTTCACATTTTTACGGTGTAACTAGACACATCGAGCCTTATTCTTTCTGCGATGTAATTAGACGCATCAGGAGCTGTTACTTGTTTTTTATAAAATACTATAGCATGCAAGAAGCTAAGTATTTTCTTCGTTAACCTTATAAATTGTATAACAAGTGAGAAGACACGTCTTGGCGGTTTTCACCTGGAACGCAGCAATAGACACCGCCTAAATCTACAAGAACTTCAGTGGCAACTTAGTCAATACAAAGTTGGCCGAACTTGGAATATTCTGGAGGAGGAACATAGCCTGCAAGACAGCTGATACATGGAGTGATTCGTAGAGCTTCCAGACAGGACTCCAGGACACCACAAGGCGACCACTAGGACATGCAACTGTAACTTCGAGGGAGTAACCGAACCGGGATTGCAGACACGACATCACCACATCCATCTTTAAGAAGTCACCCATCATTCATCCAGACAACCCTACAGGACTCCATCTTCACCCACGAGACAACTTAACCAGCACGCAGAGCATCTGTAGCCTGCCATCGCTAAACAACGTTCGCGGACTTCACATCAAACGTCGCGACGCCTGGACAAGTGTGAACAGGTCGGTAGAAGCGTAAAATACGTTAGTCCCTGATAAAATTTGCCTGAATTAGATTCAAATAAATTTATTCTAAATACTGGGTTACTTAGGATGTTAGATTAGGTAAAATATTTGTGTTATTATTTAAAAAATTAAATTCATTAAATCGTAACTTCAAATTAAATATTTCATTAAAATATTGATTAAATTAAATTGAGTATAAACTATTAAAATAAAATATAGTTAGGTAAAATATTAGTTCTGCCTTATAGTTTAAGAAATTATTATTTAAATTGAAAGGAGACTTATTACTTTGTATTTGTTGGGAAAAGATAAAATCCAAAAAGTATATTTTCTGTTTAAATTTTTGAGAAAAGAAGTTATTAAAATTTTATTTGCTTTATTAAAAAAGTTATTATTTACAAAAACACCTAGTATACAAATATCCCAATAGTTTATGAGTTATAGATTAAGAATTGATACAGTGAAATTTCATAAAATAATTGCAAGCACAAATAAGCCATTTACAAGGTTAGTTTCATTGTACTCACTACTCAGAGGTTTACAAAAAGTAAAATTATAAACTTGTGTTCTAACTGAGCTAGATTCAAAAATAAATTACTGGAAGTATAACATAAAAAGTTTTTTTTTAGTCGGGATATTCAGCAAACTGAATATTCGACACATAGTTATTTCACCTAGGCCAAACAAAGCGAGATTGCCTGTAAGACTTCCAGTAGGTGGAAATAACTTATTCTCCAACGAAGAATTATCCAAAAAGGAGATTCGTTGTAGAATTGGCTCCCGAACGTGGGGCAGAACACGTTGGAGTTTTTCGTTGTAATATATATATATATATATTATTAACGTAAATAGGTGTAATTGTATTATTATTGATTATTCGGACCTTAGCGATTATTTGTGTGTTAAAATTAATACTTGACGTTTCGGAAGTATGAATCAACAGTCATTGCCAATTGACTAAATCTAAGGGAACATAAATCTATAGATCTAGGCCCATATATTAGGCCACTCCCCTAGCTGGATATCACTCCCTTGGTCCCAGTCCAGTTGTTGTTCCGACCCCGGTCTGAAAACACATGTTTGCCATCATGTGTGTGTTTGTGTTTGTGTCTCAGTTTCAGCTCTGTGATGTTTAAGCTACATAGGTGTTTAAGGATTGTGGTATATATTAGTTGTACACTGTTTTCTTAAACACAGGCATACTTCTCTATACTCGATTCCACTTTCACCGTGCAGTACAGAGCGTCCATAAGCCATGTTATCCATACGACGACTCAGCTTACTAGCCAACTAAAAACATCAACTATCATGCAACGCTCGTTCAGTTACGCAACCCGCGTGACAATAAACGTGATATTCCCTGTAATGGTAGTAGCATGTCTATTCTCCCGTAAGACCTGTACTGCACGGTGAACGTAGAATCGATTGTAGGTGTATGTTTCCTTAAATTTAGTCACTTCATAACGGGAGTTGTTTTATTCTACCGAAACTTCGTGTGATGATTTAATCACACAAATGGTGGCAAATGTTCGAATAATCAATAATAATAACATTGAACATCCGTCATTAAAAAAAGATAACTTCAAAGGGAGAAATAATTTAATTGAACTTAAAATACTTACATTCATAATGTTGTTTTAAAATATACTTGTTTATCGAAAAAAATGTCAGGTTATTTTAAAATATATATTTTTTTAAATGTGTTAACATCATGTTTTATTGATGTAAACAAAGTATGCATATAAAGTTCTACTTGTCGAATGTAAAACAAACACACAAAACGGTTCTATAAAAAGTTCTAACCAGAGGGATAATCATATTTACTTACAGACTGTACTCATATAACTTAAATAAAGGGTCTTGTAGCTTCACAGTAAAAGGTTAAAAAATAAAAATAAAATAAGTTTTTCCAAAGTTGAATATAACTTACTCATTCTGTAAGAGAAATTATTTAACTAAGCTTTAATAGTTACCATTAAATAAAGATTATTTACAAAGTACTGTTTTCTTGCCCTTTCCTAGTTAGGCATGTTTTCACCCTCCCAAATTAACTAACATTAAATTGATAATAAACGAATATTGGGTTATCATTTACAAATATCTGTCATTCCATTCAAACATAATTTCGAGTTTTCCAACCAGTCCGAATTCCCCAGTAAATGTTAGGCAATTACAATTAATTTGTTTATTTTGGCAAGTTTTTTTTTTTCAAATTTACAGGAGTTTAACTACCAGATTCGAGTTAGCGACAATAACAGGATCATGGAAAAATGGGACATATTTTATTTAAAAAAAAATACTTATAAATATATGACAAATGTATTCTTAAATAAGGTTAAAGAAAAAACCTACCGGGTCAAATAGAACACTATACATTGAAACTCTCATGACATTTTCATGAAAAAGCGATCTGCCAGGATCTATAAAATCACTTCTATTTGATGTTTAACACTTATCAAGGGAAACCAGGTAATACTAAATTCAGTAAAAAAGATATTGTTACATTAAATGATGGCATATTTATGAGACTTAACCATTCTTAGTCAAATGGTCACAAAGTGGGGACTTTTATAAAAACACGAGATCAAATCCTACACATAACAATAAATTAACAGGAATAAAACATCTCAAAATTATAAACTTATTAAAAGCTAGTGATAATAATAAAATACAAAGATTTATTTCCTAAAATATATTTATTTTAATGTCTGTCAATACATATAATAACAATAAACATCATGCTATTAATAAACATGTTTTCTTTAAAAAATAAAATATATATCTAATAATAATTATTTACCACACATGTATTTATTTGATTTTATCTAAACAAATTAGAAGTATATGATTTAACTTTTAGACTATTAACATCACATTTCATTATAAACAAAATTTATAAATAACCTAATTTTGTAAACTACAAACAAAATATCTAATATCTATATATCTAACATATTTACCACAGTATTCCGTACTTAGAAATGTATGCATTTTTTAAGTAAATAGTATTACTAAGTGTAAAAAATGGTTGCACCAATAAGGTATTATTTCTGTTACGTCAATAATAGAAGAACGCGTGAGTTTACATGAAAAGTGAGGATTCAAAAATAATGTTATACCGTTATAAAACATTATATTGAGCTTGATTTATGAGATGAATGTAAATGTAATAAAACTAGAACATAAAATGTATTCAAATAGTACGATTGTTAACTCAAAAGCATTTCAACGGTAAATCAACCATAGTTATTGACAGTTTAATTATTGTAGCTGGTGCATCTACAATGTTAGTTATAAAATTAAAAATATAACATCAGAAAGGATTAATTCGTTTTGGCTTTTATAGAAATGTAGGATAGCTATGTATGATTAATTTTATTATTGATAAAAGAAAAATGGAAAATATTATGTAATATCCGGGTTTTACAAAGATTCATTTGGAGATTGTGATTTTGAGTTTGTAGAAATTAAGAAATATTTAAGTCGTTAGAATTATGAGAAATCAGATTCAAGTTTAGCTAATCTCTTATTGGAAACTGGACACAATTTTAATCCTAAATGTTAAACTTTAAAATATTGAACAAAAAGTAAGGGAATGCTCTAGAAATAGTTTTAGAAATAATTTGATCAGTTTTAAGAAATTAAACTCCTCTCCCCTTTCTAAGACCCAATGTTTACCCACCGTTAACCCGTTTCTTAATCAAATAGTATTTTAGTATAGGAAAAATATGTATTGATTCAGTGAAATAAAAAGCTATGTCTTTTGACATTCATATATTATTTAGGTAAATATGTGTCCCCAACCTACATGTCTTGAATGTTTTTAAATTTGTTTACAAACCATTCAATTATTTGTTCAATAATTAAAACAAGTTAAAAATAAGTTTAACTCGTTCAAGAATAAATTATTTCCAGTGTTTTCTTGTAATGTACTATTTATTGCCTGTACTCAATTTAAGCAATCAAGAGTTCGTTGCTTATACCATTGTTGTCTGGTATAAGACCGCTCACCAGTCTCTTCAATACCCCAAACTATTGTCCCTAATCACTCCTGTATGTGCATAATTAGGGAGCGGTGTAAGTAAGAGGTTAGCGTCGTCTCCAGGTGTGTTACCGTTCGATCTCCAACTCAGTTCCGAATTTTAGAGGCTAGTTTCTTGTGTTTATATTAGTTTAAACCTCATAAAATATAGTTATAAAACTAATACAAAATTATCATCCTAGATTTGTTATCACTTTTTAAGGAATTTCCATCGGAAAGATGGGTTACTGCAGTGGCTCTTATGGTGAGACCTGAGGTCGGGAGTGGTCAATGAGCTCAGATCATGGTCCCCGGAACACGTTTTGGGGTGTCATTAACAATTTTATAATATATTCGCTCTCTAACGGCGGTATTTTACTTCCGAGTTGATAAAAATTTGGTGCACACCTTGGTTTTCTAAGTCGCTCGGACTGGTTTATCAGCCAACAGAAATCAAACAACTAGAATCACGTCATTAGGTCGGTAGTAAAATATTTTTGATATTACTCGTACTAGAATGAAACTGTTTTTTGGTTTTATACAAACAAATGAATTCAGGAGATTATTGTGCACATTTTGTTTTTTACAAGACTGAATAGCCAATCTGGTTCTTCTAAAATCTATCAAAACGTAGAGTAACATAAATGAATGCGGTCCAAGCCCACGTGGGACATCACATCACAACGTTTTGGTAATTTAAACATCACAACCTAATTTACTAATTTGCTTACCATTACATTGATTTTAAATATAATTTTCAACAACATATTCTATTTCGTTACTTGTTCTTTGTAGTCGTTAATCCCAGTTGTCATTAAAAGATACTCTGTCTGTTTGGGTTGTGATTTATTCGTCACCTAAACAGTCACTAATATTAGTTATGCAAGTATAAACTACACCTCTTATGCTAACTGCTATGTTTATGAATATTATGAGAGCTGTTTGCTTAATCTTACACTACAACATAGGGATTACAACTAAAATATCTAGGGTGCTGCCCCACCGGGTTAAGTACCCCAGTAGTAGTGTTTCATAATTACGACATACTTGTCTTCCTTTAAACGTTCAGAAGTGAATAGTTTGTCTATCCAAGAAGAAGGTAGCCATGTTTAACAGTAATAATAGGTTTCAAAACAAAATCAAAGGAAGTGTTTGTCTTTTATTGTGTATTGTAATATAGTTCATATAAAGAAATTATTTATAAATAGTGGTTAGGAGCAACATTTTTTTTATATTGTTTTGAATACAATCTGAAGCATTGTAAAGAAGGTTGTAATTGTGAATCATGGACTTTTAGGATTGTTGTTTAAGGTGGGCGTTTAACCTCAACAAAAAGATTAAACGTCCCACTTTGTTTTGGGTTATTTTCTCGATGAAATATTGGTAGGATAATATGCCCCAAGTTGAAATAATGTAATAATGATGTTTTATGCTGTAATTGTTATTTTGAAATAAATTTAAATAAATTAAAATATATTAAGTTATTGAATAACTAATCTGACAGTGGACTATGGGTATTTTCTTTTTGTTTTACTTCAAGCTATTTTAATAAACTTTATGTAAATTGAACAAAGTGTTATTTATATAAATATATTGGTATGAATTAAATGTATGAATAAATATATCGGCCTAACCACAGTACTAAATTATGTTTGCAAATAGAAGTTAATATTTTAAAGATTACAATATGTTTATATTTAGTAAAAATTTGTAAATTTTAATGCAATTTAGTAACAACACAATCATTTTTGAATTAATCTTTAATATTGTTGTTTACTGTTGAGTGTATGTTTTTGTCTTAAAAAAAAGCTATTAAACGCATATAATTGAACAAATTAATTTATTATGGTCAATGTTAAGTTAGATTTGTGATAATATTTCAAGTTTTAATTTATATTTTTCTCAGCATGCCAAAAAAAAAAAATACAACTAAAACCTGGTTCCATAAGAAGTTCTTGGAGTGAAGAAACTCTCAAGGAGGCTGTTCGTCGTGTCTTGACTGGAGAAATTGGAATCAATGAGACTGCACGATATTATTGAATTCCATCAAGAACTCTTAGACAAAGAAAGTACTTCTTAAAAAGTACTCTTTAGGAAGACCAACAACGAGAAACGATTGGTAGCCCACATTCAATGCCTTGAAAGAGCGGGATTTGCAACGGATAGAACGCTGTCCAACGTCTTGCGCATGATTTTGCGAAGCTCTTGGTATCGAACACAATTTCAACAAGAGTTTATCAATGACTGTCTATGATTGGTTCAATGGCTTCATGGATAGAAACACTGAGCTAGCACTCCGTTAGGTTGAAGTTTTATCACTGGCAAGCGCAGAAGACATGAATATAATTGCAGTAAATGATTATTTTGATAAGCTAACTCAAATATATAATGAACATGAAACTTACACTAAACCGGGACAGCGGTTTTATTGGAGGAAACCGGGTGTCATCTTAACAATGATCCCGGGGTAGTGATAGCTACCAAAGGTGCAAAGAATGTTCACTCTATGACATGTGCGGAAAGAAGCGACAACATTTCCGTCATCATGTGTGTTAATGCCGAGGGACTAGCGCTTCTACCAGCTCTAATTTTCGAAGGTGTTAGAGAGAATCCAGCACTTTCAATGGGACTACCACCTAGTTCTCAGATTTATATGAACAACATATCATCATACATTTCCGCAGATATTTTTTTTAAGTGGCTGACATGTAATTTCTTTCAAAGAAAACCTGTTGGGAAGGTACTATTGATACTTGTTGGGTACAGTTCTCTCGAGAGTTCAAGTGAAATGTTGGATTTCGCTCTAGCTAATGACATCATATTAATGCGCCTGCCAAGCCACACAACTCAAGCACTGCAGCCGCTTGATAGGTCTGTATTTAAGCCATTCAAGGCTCAATTCAGACAAGAAACACAAAACTGGGTAAAACACCACCCTCAAATTCGATTAAAGAGAGTTCACGTTGGCACTTTGATTGGAAATGCATGGACCAAATCAGTAGTTGCCAGTAATTATATTAATTTCTTTAAAGTTACAGGGATCTTCCCACTAAATCGAGATTCCTTTCCAGAACATTTTTTCCAGATATCTGACAAATCTAAAAAAAAATAGTCAAGTGAGACATGTACAAAATCAGACCTGTGAATCATCATCCACTCCCGCGACCACTAATGCTAGCATGAACACCGGATCGGACGAAGTAAAATCTACACCTACATCTGAACAATCTGAGACTGCTACTACTCTCCTAGGTTCTTCTAAAAGTCCTAGCTGTGAGTATACTACCTCTAAGTATTTGCATAAAATTAGCTCTGTTCCTTTATTGTTGAAGAGAGAGAAAGCGAAGAAAAAGAAATCAGCAAGAGTTTTAGATATGTCTTTTGTTGCAGAAAAAAAGAAAATCGAAGAAAAAATTAACAAATAAAATAAAAAGTTAAAAAAACAAAACAAACAAATAGTAAAAGAACAACGTATTTTGGAAAAGACATTACTGACACAGTATCACAGAGTGATGGTGATATTGACGAGCCTGAAAGTCCATCCAACAACTAAGATAATTGCTTGGAATGTTTTGAGCATTACTATTCAACAAAAAATGTTGATTGGATAAAGTGAATAGTTTGCTTAGGATGGTTGCATGAAACTTGTACAACGTACCTCTCTCTAGGCGCAATTCTTGTGGACAAATTGAAAAACAACAAATTATAAAATGTAAATAGTAAAAGTGGATCTTACGATATTTTTATTGACAAGTTTTCTTAATTGACATGTAATAATTTGTAGGTATATATTTAATTAATAACTAGCCTATATGTTTTTAATATTCTTATAAATTTATTAGATTTTTAAAATTATTTATAAGTCTTTTAAGCAAAAATTGAGTCTTAATAACAAAATCGTAAATAATTCTATTTGTGTTGTTGTAGAAAAACAAGTAAATTTGCATAACGAGCCTCTGTCATAAGATTTTTTCAGTAGGGCTTATAGCCCATTTGTTTGGGGGACATACGCTCAGGGTAATATGCCCCGATAGTATGATTTGTTTTTTAATTATTTTTTTATTTAATTTTTTATTTTTATTTGATTGTATTGAGTATTGTGATACTGTGTCTATAGCTAATATAAAATTTTATTAGAATTTATTCATATTTTAAATTTTATTTTTCTAAATTTTACAAAGGATCTTTGTTAACTGAGACGTAATACTCCTACAAACCCTAAAAATAGTTGCGGTATATTTTTACAAAATATAATATGTTAGTAGTGTTCTATAGGGCTAGAAATTCGTGTAAACATTGTTCTTCTTCCCCAAGAAGATTGGAAATGTACTGAAAGTTATAATGTTACTAATTGTATCTATGGAAAGTATTATTGGTGTGTCATTTGTTCAGTATCCTCAGAATAGTTAAATATCCTCTGACTTATGTGAAAATAATTTGGAAACTAAAATTGTTGACCAACTAGCATTTATAGTTTCATGACATATATGCAATCTTAGCAAGGAAAACGAAATTCAAATACATAATTAATGAACTAACTTCTAGTATTTTTTCTTCTTTCCAATTTAAAAATTCTTCAGACTTGTTTTCCAATTTGTTTATTATTTTAATATTCCAGATACTTAATTTATATGGTGGAACGTGCCAGTTTCTTACTGCAGTTATAATGTATTCACAAGGGTATTACAAATGAAAACAACAACGAAAACACAAATAACTCATTTGGATTTATTAATAATTACATACAATAACAAATATTTAATGTGGTTTTAATATCACATACTATTTCAAGATAACACATAAAAAAAGCACTCAAACACTCAATAAAAACACTAAACTAAAATTACAAATCTTTACCCTGTAATATTAATTATTAAATTTGCTTAATCTATACAAAATATATTAACGTATGTATAAAGAAAAAAATAATAGCAACTTATTAAAATAATTTCTAAAATAAAATAATAACAGTTCTTATTTTGAGCTTCAAGATAAGTCCATCTAAAAAAGGTTCCAAATACTTTGTAAAAAACGAAGAGTTTTTTCTTGTTATATTTATGGTAACTATTAAAAACGCGGAATATTATGAACTTGGATCACTATTTGTTAAAAATACACAATATTTTTTTAAATAGGTGTTTATAATTTATCTAACAAAATATTTATACTAATAAATTCTTTTAACTTTCAATCATTTCTTGTGTTATTTCATACCAATACTTAATTTGTTACTTTACTACAGATACTAAAATACATATATAAAATAGATATATACATAAAAGTATCTATGAAAACAAAGTAAAATTGTCACCAATATAAAGCGCAGCTGTAGAAAAGATCTGCAGTACTGCAGCTGGCGTACATAAAAAGGATTCAATATCGTTCAGTAATAAGGTTTGAGCACGTGACATGCTTTTATAAAATTTATTTAGGAATTTTAAAATTTAAGCTTTGAAATCATTAATTATTGAAGTGCTTCTTTTGGCACACCGAGCACTTTTTGGATGAGGTACATTGCACGAACTCGAGCTACTCTAAGAGAGACGCTTTGAGTTTTTTATTTTATTTTTATTTTTTTTTACACAAATAATACTATCTAAACCAGAAGTTTAATGTAATAGGTGATCTTAAAAGAAAATAAATCGACGAAATAAAATTAGCAGTGGTAAATTCAAAGGCTTAAACTCTAGCTGTATGCGTTAAGTTTGTTACGATACGAAGAGTTTTTTCTTGTTATAAGTTAACTATTAAAAACGCGGTATATTATGAAACTTGGATCACTATTTTATACAAATACACAATATTTGTTTAAATAGGTGTTTATCATTTATCTAACAAAATATTTATACTAATAAATTCTTTTAACATTCAATCAGTTCTTGTGTTATTTCATACCAATATTTAATTAGTTTCTTTACTATACAGATACTAAAATACATTTTACTATAAACCAACAAAAAATTAAGAAAATATAATTTGCATTTTCTAAATAAATTACATTTAAATAATGTAATTAGTAAATTGTCTCTATTTACACTTTTTTTTATAGATCACAGCCATATAAAAAGTAACTTTTTATTTTGAAGACAAAATAAATAATTCGATTAACAGCTGTTGTGAGTTGAGTGAATTTCCAAAATTTATTTTATATGGTTAAGGTATTCGACCAACTATTTGAGAAGTTTCTATGCTCAAGAAGGCGCTTAATAGATGATTGAGTGTATGAAATATGTTAGTAGAATTTGTTTGCACCTCAGCCTCCAACCCGGATCACGCGCTGCTTTGTTTCACTCGCAGAGGAAGAACCCACTTTGAGAGTTGCACCTCGACCTTACATCCTCTAGGCCAGTCAATAAACATGTTTTATGGTAAAAATTTAAAAGGTAACCGATTACATTTTGACTTGAGAAATAGTTTGTGGATGAAATAACCACCTTCGGAAAGAATTATTTTTAATTGTGGAATTTTTGAAACAACAAAATCTTAGAAAATTTAACTATTCCTCAAGTCACAACGCAATTGCTATTAAATGTTTTGCCAATGACTGCCTCTTTTTGCTAAAATTACTGGTCTACTCGGATTATAGAATGCGTTTTGCAAGTTTGCACCTCGACCTCGCATCATCGGATTATGGACTGCTCCCGTGGTAAAATCCTCCACGTGCATTTGAACCCTTTAGTTTTATGGTATTTTACGTTTTGATTGATTTTGGGAGCCATTCGAGACATAAAATCGCTTAAATAAACGTGCATAAAGTGCATACTAATGTCCTGTATTAGTTTTGTTAGATAAAACGCCAAAAAAAAGTATCATTATAATAGTCTACTACTAATCTCAAAACAATTATCCTTTCAGTCGAAAAGGTGTTTTGGTTGTTTTTTTTTTTTTTTTTTTTTTTTTTTTTTTTTTTTTTTTTTTTTTTTGCTAATAAACTTGTTCGAACGACTTAGAAAACCATTGTGAGTACCAAATTTTGACCAAAGCGGGCCTCAAATGCGGCCGTTAAAGTGCGAAGACACACACAAACATATATATATAGAGATCGTCTGGTGTACATATAATTTTTAATGCCTTTAAAAGTGTTCTGGAGACCATGATCGGTGCTTATTGACTACTCTCGACAATTACAAACTGGGATAAACTTTAAATAGGAATTAACGTATATTGTAGACAACTCCAGGAATACAATATAAAACAGCTAAATTGAATTGTACTAACAAATTCATAAAGCTACTAAGTACGATGACTTGAATTAAAACTACTATTTAACACAGCAGGATATTGTTACAGCACATTATGTAATGTTTAAAAAACTAAGGTATTTAAAAACAGGTATTTGTAAAGAAGTCAGAAGACGTTAGCTGATAATTGGTAATACCACAGTACTACAAGAAACTAATATTCTGGATTACGTTTACATGGAATTACTATTATTTGTATTTTACTTTAGGAGAATAATTTTAAACATAAAGTAAAATGTTTAGACATTTTGTTTTCATTTGCTGACTAACCCGGAACAACCGAATTAAAAAGTCATAACAATATGGACTTAATCATAAACATTAGGCTATATCATTTATTTTTGAAATAATTTATGAAATAATTAAATTAGTTCCAAGAGAAATATTAGGCCACGCTTATGTTCTGTTGTTCAATGTGGAATCTTTATTAGTGTTGAATCGTAAAGCACTGTTGATTAAAAATAATAGCATGTACTGAAGGAAATTGGGCCTTTAATAAACTGGCGTTATTACTTTCAATTTCAGGTCACGACAGGTTTCCACCTGTACAAAACGTTTAATAATGTATGAAATTGTAGTATATGATCATTGACGGGACATATTGCAATATATTTGCATGTTTGTTGTTTGTTTACTATCCCACTAGAGGGTTCCTCCCCTGCACGATTCGCTCACCGACCCCCATTTCAAATCAAATGCAAACCGATTATTGTTTACTATGATATTTTCACTGGAATGACTATTGATTAGGACAAGGATTTTATATTTTTATATAGAAAAGTGGAAATTTTCAAGTTGTAAAATGTAACCAAATCGTGACACGGCAAAGTATTATTTCAAACTGGTCAAATAGGCATAGTAAAAAATAAAGTTGACATAATTTTAATAGTGGTAGGGTTGAACTATGATATAGTAAGCCATTCCTTTGTTTGTTTTTGCTTTTAAATAATATTAAAGAAAAACTAAAAAAAAAAAAAAACAGTTGGTTATGAAGAATAATTACGTGAGTCTAGATTTGCCCGTTACCGGTACAGCACACGATATTTTAACAAAAAATAATATCTACGTGTTATTAACGTTTGTGTGTTGTGTTGTTTTTAATGGTTTTATAGTTGTGTGACGACCTCAATTGAGCGAGTTGACTGTGTTTGTACGGCCTTTTCTTTGTTGTGTCGGTAATTGTGAAATCGGACATTCATAACAAAAAATCGCGGGGACCAATCTTTTCCCCTTTTCTAAGACATTCCAAAATTGGGGCCACTGTACACTGATAGGATAAAAACTTTCAAAAATTACCAAATGTTATAAGTATATAGAACGAAATAATATTAACCTATACAAATAACTAACTTTAAATTTACTGATAGCAATATCTTTACTATTATAAGTATTCTCAAAATATAAGAGATGGCAATTATGTTTTGCCAGTTGAGCAATATTTTAGATTATTCTACGCTCTCAAGTTCACTTAGTCTCACTCCCTTTAACCTACTAAGTATTTTTCTGTACAAATAACGTAGGCAGTTTATTTTACTTGTATTCTTTTCTTTTGTTATTTATCCTATTTCTTGGCATCTTCTGAGCTTCTCAGACATTTTACATAATATAAATAATTTTAAAATAAATAATTATTTAAAAAGCCAGTACTGAAAATATTTGCTGCATATCACTTTTACAAAATTAAGGTTTTAATATTTTCTTTCTATAGTGAACATCATTTTAATTACACATTTTAACAGATCATTTATTAGTGGTTGTGATTCTTTAGAACCCGGTGTCATGGCGACTGTCACCATGATAACCCCACCATGACACTGTTCTCTGTGAGGTCGTGCCCTAGCATTCGTCCGCCATTTTACACAGCCACGTGTCGCCATGACACCGTTCTCTATAAGGTCCTTGTACGTAGTACCTTATACCTCACTGTACCATAACCCGGCCCCGCCTACGGTATGACAGTCACAATGACACCTTCGCCACAACGGTTCTAAAATTTTGCAACCTCTACCTAAATTATTTTATACAACTAAATAAAAACTAAAACATAAGAACTTTCCTAGTACCATCAACCTAAAGCGATGTTAGTTCTTCCCCAACAACTCTTATGTCTGTAGATACTAGGGCAGCCCTTCCTCATCTAGATGAATGTATACAACGACCTGTAAAATTAATAATGTGATCATTTTTACAAAATATGGCACAGTAGATTTATTGAATGTATAATACCCTATTTTACTGTCATAGACTCCCTATGCAAAACATAACACACCGCCTTTCCTCACTTGGTTTACCAACCCATTGCGGTGACCTTTGGCGAAGCTAACGTACACAGCTCGTATAAAATAGCTAATGTAAGATAGGGATCAAAATAGACACGACTATCAACAATAAGTCGAATTACGGCATTGCGTTATAATTTCAACATTAATATTTCAATAATCAATAACCAACATGTCAAAAACATATTGGAATTAAAAACTACAGGAAACAATACAATAAGTAACGCCAGATGTTCGACTTACAATACATTAAGTTTTTTGATTGGTTTTACGTATTCTAAAAAAAAAAAAATTTAATAGTGAAGAATAGAACCCTGATTCTAAATCTGCCAAATTGGTTCTAAATAAACATGTTTTGATTTTTTGTAGACCTAACCTAAAATTATGTTAATTTTTTCATCCAAACCTGCTGTTTATAATATGTAACAGCAGATTTTTAAATTAAATTATAATACAGTAAGAATTTGTATTTAATTTTGTTTGTGTTTGCTTTTAATTGGTAATCAATTATAAAAAAAGTCCTTGGTTATGAAGAATAATAAACTGATAAAAAATTTGCTTAGTTGGTTGCCATGATAATTAATGTAAACAAACATGTGTTGATAAAGTTTTGATCAAAACAGCTGTTTTCTGATATGTGGTGGGAGTGAATTCTCAAAATTGTCACTATTTTTACTCTTTAAAATACACATTTTGCAGAATTTTGTCTTAGTGTGCCCCTCTATCACCGTTACATCATCGTTACATCGTATTCACATAGTTACATTTGCATACTTGTATTTAATGTAGTTTTTCTCCACGTTGATTCTGTCAGTCAGTTATTCAGTCAGGAAAATCCTCTTATATTGTAAAAAGAGTGATTCAAAAGCCCGGCCACCCCTTAATAATTTCAAATTTGTATCAACTCCGTACTTTCAGAAATCTATTCAATTAAAAAACCTACTATTTTATTATGATTTAGAAAAAAATATCCTCCATCTTGGATCCGCCATCTTAGATCCGCCATCTTAAATGTATCTTTGTTGTTTCTTAAATCATTAATAATTTATAAATTGTTGCCCATATCAACTCCATACTTTCAGAAACCTATTCAATTTAAAAAAAATACTATTTTATTATGATTTAGAAATAATTATCCTCTATCTTGGATCCGCCATCTTGAATGTATCTTTGTTTTTTCTTAAATAGGAAGGTGGTCATGTGATACATTATTTCGATGTAGAATTGAAAGAGAAAACCAACGGTGAAATTCGAACATCCATATATCTTTAACTGATTACAAGTGGCAGCCAAATAAGGAAATCGTGTATTTTAGATGTAGTAAAAATGGAAATTATTCTAAACTACTATTTCTCCAAATCAGTTTTTTTTATAACGATGTGTTGTAATCAATGTTTATAATCAGCTGTTATTTTTATATTGATGTGTTGTAACCAATGTTCATACTGTTATTTTTATAATGATGTTTTGTAATCTATGTTTATAATCAGCTGTTCAGCAATGGACTTAGTTTACATATTAATATACATTGTTTGTGCTTTAGATTAGATTTCCTTCTTGTGTGAGCGGTAATCATAATTATTTGTAAAACGACTGATTTTTTCCAACAGTTTAGTGAACAAGTAGAATAATCTCTATTTTTCAAGAAAGTTAAGTAGTTTCTTCTTTCAATATTTTAATAATTTCTCTCAGTGAACACGAAAGAATAACAATTTTAATGCTGCGATACTTTGGAGATAGAGCGTGTTCCTATTTCAACCTACCGTTTCGAGAATTGTTTCGCTTTTTGAAGAAACAGGAAGCGTTCAGAATAAAGAAAGAAGTGGGAAGACCCAAAACCACTACTTGCGATGGTAAATCTTTGGACGTATTACAATCGTTTATTGAAGATCCTCATTCGTTTACTCGAAAAGTAGCACTAGATCACAGTTTCAATCTACATTTTGTTCTAAAAATTTTTAAAGATAATAATTTTTAAACCGTACAAAGTGCACTTAGTGCAGGATCTCTCCGATGAAGATTTTGATCGTAGAATGTAGTTCTGAAATTATGATGTCTAATTGTTAAATAGAATAGTTTTCAGCGATGAGGCAACTTTTCTAATTAAATTGTGAAATAAACGAACAAAACTACTGATACTGGTCTGATGAAAATCGCACTGGTATGCAGAAACTCGTACCCAATATCCATTCAAAGTTAATGTTTGGTTGGGTATTCTTGGACAGCAAGTTATAGGCCTCATTTTCGTAGATGGTAATTTAAATTCTGATAAATATGCAGCAATCCTTCAGGAACAAATTATTGTACAAATACAAAACATATTTTGCCCCAGATTTCAAATGTATTGTATCAACAAGATGGTGCGCCAGCACATTTTGGTCATCAAGTGCGCAATATTTTAAATGCTGCTTTTCCAAGGCGATGAATTGGTCGGAGGGGCAAAGTCGAAAGGCCTGCAAGATCATCACACTAGTCGCTTTTGGACTATTTATCCAAATAGTTTATTAGTTTGAAACTAAAACTAATTGATAGTTTGAAAAATTAAATTCAAAAATCTGCCCGAAATGTTTCGGTACTAGCTTTGGCTAATGCAGTTCATTCATTTTAAAATCGGCTAGCGTACTGTCAGGCAGTTTGAGGAAAACATTTTGAACATTTAATTCATTGACTTTTGAGTAAGTGCTTAAAAAATCCAATAAAGCAAAAATAACTGACTTTAATTTATTTCTAGCTAACTATAAGAGATATAAAATAAAAACTTAACGGTAGCGTTTAGAGAGAAATACCAAAGGACAAAAGTGTAATAAAATAATACGTTCTAAAGAAATATGCAATAAAAATATGGTGTTTGTATTTAAAAAATTAAAGCTGGTGGAAATACTGTAAAAAAAGCGAAGATTACAAATACGGTAACACTCATTTTAATGTACGTATAATGTACCAGGAAATGTTCCTAATTGAAAGTTTTTCGAGAAACTGATAGTTTCCAAGATCTTAATGGTGGTCATCTTGAGTTGATCACCGTGTATATATATAGATTATTTTGTAGTAAATAAATTATGTAATATGTAGATAAACAGTTATAAAAACCTTGTATGTCTCAAAAATCTTGTTTTTTTTTTTAAAGCGACATGTTTCAACGAATCACTCACGTCATCTTAAGGCTGCCATTTAACACCAGACACGATACACCAACAATACATATTCGACATAAAAATGGTTAAAATTTATTATTTCTGTACATTTGTACACGACTTACATAATAAAATTGTTTATCTGTAGAAACATGTTGTGCTAGCTGGTTCTACTACTTGACTGGATTGCAATCCAATGTCTTATCTAGATTTGTAAATGAACAAAAAATGTTGTTTGAGCTTTTTTGATAATTTGTATATTTTAAATAACAAATCATATCAAGAAAATGTGATTTAAAAAGCAAGGGCAAATTATAATGTAGGGTTTGATAAATTAAAATTGTTTACATTAATTAACACTTTTAGCTAACGTGCTTATATAAATTATAAATAAATAAAAATTAGCTTTTCATTACTTACTCTGAAGCTCAGAACAATCGCCATCATATAGTAAGCAAAGAGCAGATCTTTGAACCCTGTTTCCAGCCCCACAGAAAGAGACGTTTTTGACACCTGGAAAAAAATACAGTAGAAATAAAATTTGTGGATTTATAAGGTACGTTCGATTAGGACAAATTTCATATAAAAACTACTAATAACGTTTTTTTGATTTAAGAATTTGTCAATGACGAAAAT
The DNA here is from genome assembly GCA_018207615.1 of Philaenus spumarius. Taxonomy (NCBI): domain Eukaryota; kingdom Metazoa; phylum Arthropoda; class Insecta; order Hemiptera; family Aphrophoridae; genus Philaenus; species Philaenus spumarius. The sequence goes on along the minus strand of JAGFPH010002393.1, from coordinate 22,642 downwards.
AATAAATTTTAGATTTAATAAAGCATTTGCATAAAATGAAAAACATTGGGTTTACTAAAGACCAAACGTTGAAAGTGATATCTTCTATGACCGATTTATATTGTTATCAGTATTAATATTAGAGGAGAATAAAGGTCAACAAATTACACAAGTCAATATATTGTCAAAAAAATTATATCATATTTTGAAATTGCATAATTATAATATAATAATTACAATATTATTTTGTAATAATATTATAATTATCATAAGTATGCGAAAAATAGTAATCATTTTAATGTAAGCAGTATTTATATAGTGACTAATGATTTTGAATGAGGTATTAGTTTATGCACTCTACATATAATTCTAAGAGTAAGTCAATATGCAAGGGATAATTATTATTATAATAATTATAATATTATAATAACGTGTAATAATATATTATGTATCGTCTATTCCCTCTCAACGCGCTTACTTGTCTATATATACTATTAGTTGACAGGACAATGTTCGCTATTGCAGTAATATGGTTACCTACAGCAAATATTACATCTTAAAGTATTTTAGCTGATTCTGTGTGTATTTTGAGACAGTGGTTTTTTTACCGCTTGCCTATGTGCTTTTACGCGATTTGTATTATAAAAACGCTTTTGTCTTTTTTCGTCGTTTTTTGGTATTGTTCTGGATGCGACCAAACTGCATCAGATTATGATGTACACTGTTCTGATAGGGTTGGAAGGTGAGAAATTTGGAGACCATCGTCTGAAACCTGGGATTGTTAAGCTGACTGTATTTCCTCCACACTAATATACATTGAGTTGTCAGGTAAAAAAAGTGTGAGAGGAATGAGAACATCAATGTGGCCTCTCATCAGTTCCCCAGTAAACCTTAGACTCCCTACTCCCTCAATCGGTTTGCCTAATCTCTCTCACAACAAATAACCATCTCTGTACACCTGAAATTCATAAAAAATATTTCGGATGCTGCTTAAATTTCACATGAGGTTCCAAAAGTTACCGGTTTGCTCATAACAGTGATATATTATTTTTTTGTTGATTAAATATTTCATGTTACTTTTAAAGTAGATGGTTTGAACCTGCATCAATTTTTGAAACATGACTAACAAATCTGGTCCTCACCTCAAACCCCAGTAAATCAGTGCCGTGTACAATTAAAGCCAAAGAGTAGAATAAAAATTGGCCATCTGGCCTAGAAGAAACTACTCTGTGAGGAATAGGCACTATATTAACGTGTATGACCTCCATTGTTGTAATATGAAGCTAAATTTTATATTTAATTGAGTAATAATAAGTTATAGTAAAATAAAACAATGTAAAATATTACTTTGTCAAAATGTACAAAATGTAAAATTTGATTAAACTTACTTCAGTTAGACAAAAATCAATCTTCTTTACAAAACTTAAAACGAATTAATATAATAATTTTAATCATAATTATTATTGTAATTATACCTTACATATTGAATTATTCTTAGAATTCTATGTAGAGTGCATACACTAATACCTCACTCAAAATCATTAGTCACTAAATAAATAATGCTTACATTATAATGGTCACTATTTTTCGCATACTTTTATTATTTGAGACTTATGTTATATTATTATATTATATTAATATTATAATAATTATAATAACGTATTATTATATAATATGTATCGCCTATTCCCTCTTCACGCCTGACTTGTGTCTACACAAAAAGTTTGCGTGACGCGAGATTTCAGAAACATAGTCAAGCGAAAGTGCCCAACGAGCCAATAGAAGTACACATTAACCGAGTTAAAAATCCCCGTCTGAATAGTTAGGTAGGCCTAGATAAAGTGTATTGTTTAAATAGTATTTTGTATAAATTATGTATTTCTGATGTGTATCTAATTAATCCGCCTGTGATTTTTTCACGGGGATTTACTAGTTAATAATATAATAATATATTCATTGAAGTTGTAACCATAACTCCAAAGTATAATCTACTCTAGGTTTCGTTTAAGTATAACAGATGATGGGTGAAATCAGCTGATATATTATATTGTACGAACGTACAATCGATTTTGTAGGAGTTGATATTTAACCATTAATAACTTATATAACGTACAATATATTTAAATGGACGCTTTATAATTATATAGTTTGATATCAAAGGTGGAATACGAATATACTCGTTATTAAAGTACAACTCTTTTTAATTTTGGTTGTTTTAGGTTAGATAGTTGAGTTAAATAGTTGATTAATGTAGCAGAGATGATACCGCATATTTAAGGAAATCACGGTTTTTAATGAACGAGACAACACCGAGAGAACTTCCTGCAAGTCCTGTCTTTTATAAATTAAAATCTCTCACTCCAGAAAACTTGCCTCACAAACTAAAACATTTTAATGTAACTGTAAATCAAACACTTTTCATCCACAACTTACGTTAGGCTATATTTTTATATTGAATTAGGGGTGATCCCTGCGTGCTCCGCACTCCAACCCCGTTGGTACCTTCCACACACATATGTTATGTTTTCTTTATAATAAAGGAGTAGGATTAATAATAACTTAAAAATTTTAAATGGTAAATAAAGTTAATTGTTAAAATCAAATGAGGTTAAAGGTTAAAAAAACCAGCTAGGTTCAGGTCTACACCGAAACTAAAATCTACTGAAAAGTTAAAAATACAATAATAATCCTATTACTTTAAATGAGCAATTCTTGGATCTTTGTATCTGACGCGGATTTAGAAAACGGCTCTAACGAATTCAAAGAAATTTTGTATTTAGGTGTAGTTTTGATTTTCAAGTACACCCATATAGTTGTATTTCGTGTAAAAACGCAATTTTTTAAAAAAATCTAATTTAAAAGTTCAAAAATTTTAACATTTGGTCTTATGGGTTGCCATGTTGGTTACAAAATAACAACGAAATAGTAAATAAAGTAATCAAAACAGCTGTTTATAAACAAGCCAATTTAGACTGTTTTTTCAGCTGTTCATTGGATAGTTTTTAATTAATTACAGTTAAAAAAACAAGCTAATTTATACTGTTTTAGCACGTTGAAATTTAGAATAAGTTGGGCCTAATTTAACAATTTATTTTGTCAAAAAAAAAGGTAAACTTGGCAAAGATGGATAAATAATTTGATGGATAGAATTATTCTAACAGTCAATTTTGTAATATAGGCCTGGCTCATTTCTGAAACATAGTATTGAGGTTATGTTAATCCTGCAATAATTTGTACTATATTTATGCCTGGTTTCAAAACTTTAGTTGACAGAAGATAGTACAACTAGGACTAACCTCTCACGTTTCTAAATCATGTATTTGAGGTTATAAATAATCTTGTAATTATTGTTAATATATTTAAGCCTGGTTTCATAATTTTACAAACCAATGTACAAACGAGCCAAAGATTAACGAGATTCTTTAGCGAATTGGAAGCGAAGCAGCCATCTGAGGCCGAAGGCCGAATCGGGGTTGGGACGCGAAGCGTCCAGGGGCAGAGCCCCTAGTAATAATAATTCAATAAGTTTAGTGTTGATACATACTGCTGGTACATTGTGTTGGATTATACTGTGCTAACAATAAACTTATTGAATTGTTATTTATAATGGCGATCCCATTGCAGTAAAATATTTAGTATAGTGTGTGTTGTTTTTATGTTCAATATATTGCGCCAATTAAAAACACCTAACTAAAGTTAGCAATACAGATAACTGTTTTTAGTTTAAAATCACCTGTTAATGGAATTATTAGAGGAAACAGCTATTACTATATCAACTCTAAACATATTTATTTATTACTAGGTTAAACCTCTGCGTGTTCCGCACGCCAACCTCATTGGAACTTTCTATACACATAATCATGTTATGTTTTCTTTATAATAAAGGTGTAGGATTAAATAAAACTAAAGCTAAGGTGGTAAATAATGTTAAATGTTCAAATCAAATTATTAACAAAATCAAAATTAACAGCAGTTATAATAAATGTCTAAAGAAACAACAAGGCTCTCGTTTACACTTTAATAAAAACCTAACCTAGAAATTATTGCATCAAAATTTGAAATCAGCTGTTTTATCTTTTATTTTAATCAATTGGTTGCTATGGCCATGAAGAAACGTGACGGTTTATCAATGTAGGCCTAACCTAAGATTTTTTCGACAAAATTTACAAATATTGAAATAATAAACGGTATCAGGAAACTGACACATACTTGCTCCCTCATTATAGGAACATAATAAAAAAATAGTATTATTTTTGTTGATTTTTAAGAGTAGGCGTAATTTTCCCATAAAAATCCATAAACTAGTACTTTAGGTCCCTAATAAAGTATAAAATTTTAATCAAAATCGTTAGTGCCGTTTTTGAGAAAAGTTGATTTTTCCGTTATTTTAAAGGTTTTTATGTTAAAATTACCGTTAAAAATCAAAAATTCACAAAAATGAAAAAACGCCTGGAAATACCGTGGATTAGTACCTCCATACCAAATTTCATCAAAATCGGACGACTGGTTTAGGCTCTAGGTTTGATAACATCCACACACCCCCACACACACACTCGTCACTCCGAAAACCACTTTTTTAGGTTCAGGGGGATGTACGAATAATGTAATGTATATAGTTCGACAAATATCTTTTTAAAATAATAATTTTACCCTGTGCCAGGTGTCCAATGGATTATTAGCTTTCATGATAAACATATGTTAAAGATGCAAAAAATTTCTTTATTTCCAAGTTCTTCATGTTAAAAGTATAGAAAATCTTTATGATCAGGATCTATTTTATAAAGTATTCTTAAAATTTATGCATTTTGGTTGTACAAACCGTTTTTGTCAACATCATAAACAAAAAAATTAAACATCAATTAAAACCATCTACTAAACTAACAAAATTTAAACTGCCGTTAATAAAAATATATCTGACATAACTTAACAACTTGTAAAATAAAAAAACTGCCAGAACAAATTACAAAATTAGGAAACAAACAAAATCAAATTATTAAAGGTGTAATTTAATACCAAACTACCTTGTTAAAGTGAAATCAATAACAACAAAACAAAACTGTAAAAGTTTACTTACAAAACACTTAAAAAAAATGATTTTTACACTTATCTAATACCAATACTAAAGTCTCTTAAATTAAACCAATGATAAGTATCTGTAAAACAGGTAAACAAAATGTTATGTATTTAAATCTTTTTTAGTTGTGTTGTTTAATTATGTAAATGTCTGTTCATTATAAAATTAGACCAGCAATTCCTAAAATATGGTTTTAACCCAACAGGAATATAGCATGTTAAAAAAAATCAACAAATAATAATATACATTTCATAAATAAGTGGTTAAACCTGTAATCTTCTTTATAATAACTAGTTCCATAATTGATTAATTAAGTCTGTTATAACCACTGCTACTATAATGATGTTTAGAGCAGTTCGTCTACCTTTGCTAGGTGTTCAGACTTTGAACATTGACTCAAACAAAAACCACATACTCTAAAGTAGTGTGACTTATTAAATCGGCAGGATCCTTTAAAGAAATATTTCTCAAACCTCCCCACTACATTATTTAACACCAAGGTGTTGTAACTTGTACAGTTCACGTAAAAAAAAATAAATACAAAATATGCCATACAGTCTACATATGAGTCATAGATAGCTCTTAGATAATTTTTTGATAGCTGTGGCAGATTAGCTTGACGTGATGGCAGATTCACACAGATAGTTCATTTTTGTCCTGTCGGACAAAATGCTACCTCGAATAACAGTTGTTAACACGTTGGCACAAACTCCTTTCTATTTGTGTATTAGTTGCACCAGAAAATCCTACCTTATGATTCAGTAGCAACATAATCAATCTTCATAGTTGCATATTTGGATGTGGAGTCTAAAATTAGATACATCTTTTTATACATTTATTTTTGAAGAAATGTATGCAGAAGTCATCAGTATTACTACGAGAAATGCAACTTACAAGGAATAATATATAGTTCTCTTTCATTCAATATGTATTACACATACCGCTGGAGTCGTATCCTCCTGATTTAGTAAGTGGAGCTATTGAAGTTGATATTTGTGTCTGCCCACATAACCGATGGTCAAAATGAAGTCTAAGTGCAGTGCCACGTCTTGACTCCACCAGCAGAGTGAGTCCTCTATAACAACAAATACTTCATCAGAGGATGAAAAGAAAATAGTGTAATACGTATAGCTAAACAACTGTATATTAGACAATACATAAAATATGTGTCTCCAGAAAATTGTTACTAAACATATCCATGAAATGTCTGCACGTTGAGTACAGCCGACGATTCGGGAATTTTAAAAATACCAATTTTCAATGCCTAACAAAATTCACTTGAAGCGAGAAGGCCTAGGCCTAGGTTATATAGTCCTGGGAGTGGACCATTTATGCCTTTGCTAATCTCGCTAAGGCCTTGCTCCTCTTCACTCGAAGGTTGTAAAATATCTTACGCGTTTCGATACTTTCTCCCCATACATGGTTTTGATTTTGAAAAATAGACTTCCACGGTCACACACATTATTATTGTGTACTTCGTTTGTGCGGTTGTCGACCCAATCACTAAACTATATAAACTCAGGCCGTGGGTATACATTTCGGTGGCAGTGGAAGTCTATGTTTTCAAAATCATGTCCATGCAATTAAAAAAAAGGATTTAAATATTTAGAAATCATGTTACGGCCATTTTGAGTTGGCACTTTAGACTTAACACAATGACGAAACAAGTTCCTCGATTAAATGCTTCGTAAATAGCTATTATCAAAATAATTGTCTTTTGTAATACAGTGTGCTTTTGTATCTCCTGATCGTCAGGGTTAAGTACTCTAATTATTGCTAGCAATTACCATCAATTTAGTTTGTTTTATCACTTTAAATCGTATATTTATGTTGCTCAAAGTCTATTAATTTGATTTTATGGAAGAAACCTATACAATGTTAAATTTTTTTATTTAATTAAAGATTTTGATTTAGTTTCAAATAAATACTTCTTCCTTGTTAATGTTTATTAAAATTGACTGTACTGTATGTTTAGTTTTGTTTTTAAACGCTTTTTTGTGAGAAACGTTCAAACAAACAGAAGAAACAAAAATCTAATAATTGTATATTTAACAATTTTATATATAATAACTGCAGACAAACAGTTTCATTCTGGTGTTAAACGAATGCCCAAACAATATGAAGAAAGTTATTGAATCAAATAAATCTGATCAACAAAGCCATATTTTACAATCTGTACATTTTATATAGTGGACGAATCGGTTTAACGAAAATTGCTTCATATATTACAAAACTGTAAACCTATGTGAATTACAAAGTAGGAACTAGATTACCTTTGGTCCGGCTCGCTGTGGAACTCGTAGTTATTCACGGAAGTGCACGCTCTAGAAAAGCAGCGGAAATGGTTGTGATGCTTTGGTGTGGTAGCAGGACTGGATATTGCAGCCCTCGAAGCTAAATTACCTCTGTGTCGCAAAGTACCTCTCTGTGACGCAAAAGACGTGTTCTGTGGGTTCAACTCTCGAGTAGTGCAAGCGGAAATGTACTGCTTGACAGAGGCCCGGAAATGAGGATGTGACAGGCCATAAACAATCGGGTTGTACACGACAGAAGCCTATAACAGGGTTTGTTCATAAAAGAAAGGAAAGTAACGCTCAAGGTTGGAAAAGCATGTGTAGATTAAATATATTTGTTTGA
>JAGFPH010002393.1:0-14852 GCA_018207615.1 Philaenus spumarius | reverse complement strand
TAAAGTTTTTTGTTTAATCATTCAACAATTATTTCCTTATTCTCTGGTTTATTCCGAACAAATAAAGATATAATAAGTTATGTTTACTACGTATAGTAAGTTTTTGGCTAATTTACAAAAATAATTCTTCAGACAGTAATATATTAATTGGAACTGGTGGGGCTGTTAAGTGTCAAATAAATAGAGTGCAAAAGGTTAAGTTGTGAAATGTTGTAGATGTAACTTCAAAAGTACTGATATGCTGTTTACATTCATTTACAGTAAACTATGAACAAACTACACTTTCTAAATACACTGTCAGTATTAAGACACAAACATAACATGCTGTGTACATTCAAGATTAAATATTTATATTTAGAACCACTACTTAGAATCATCGCTATCGAATCAGATGATTTGTCGATAAACTGTGTAACGTAATTCATCTAGTTGACTACACACTTTCCCAGAAACGTTTTTATTTTGACATTTTATTCGTAAGAAGTTTTACATTATGCTTATTTTTAAAAGTACTAGAAATTAAAATTTAAGTGATATTTCGTTTTTAACTGGGTTAGTGGAATTATTTAATATGAGTTTGAGCAACCATTATATAATAATATAAGAAAACAAAATTATTCTGTTTTTATATTCATTTTATACTTTGAATGTTAACTTTATCGGCTGGGCTCACTGGCAAAGTATGTGATCTAAACGTTACAAGATCAATTTCAAGCTGTTGCACAGTTTTTAAAAATTGTATTAAATAGTTGTATACAAAATCTTAAGAGCCATTTTTGAGAAAATATTTACAAATATAAAATTAAGAATATAATATTTAAGTTGGATAGCGACTAATACTTTTGATTTCATTGTGCCTGAATATTTTTAATGCATATAAATAATTATAAAACAAAGCTTATTTATATTTATTATTCTATATCTCTCCATAGTTATCGAATGGAATACTTGTTAACATAATAATCTATATATTTAATTCCGTAAGCCCAAATTTGAAAATGAAATTCAGAGTGAACGGTAGGTCGTAGGAAGCTGGGAGAGGTCTCATTTTAGAGGTCTGGGCATGAAGTTTTGGGGGAAAATATTCATTTTTCTTAATTGTGTCCCAAAAATTTGTTACGGAATAAAATAAGTCCCATTTAAATAGCATGGGCATATACAGGTGTAAATCAGGTGTAACATTTAAAGAAGAAATAAATATTCGTTTAACTTAATAATATAATATAACAGCTGATTTCACCCATCATCTGTAATACGCAAACAAAACCTAGCGCAGATTATACTTTGGGGTTATGTTTACAACTTCAATCAATATAAGTATTGCGAAGATAATTTTTTTCTAAATATGAGTTAAAGAACTAATGTAGCCTATAATACGTTATAAGATTTGTATTGAGGTTATAAACTGTTATATAAATACTTTATTTTATTATCAATATAATATATTTATGTATCCAAGTTTATAGAAGTTTATGTATACACATTCGTTTAACTTCGGGAACATTCGTACATCTTAGTATAACATACAAACATATTCCATTAATAATTTCTTCATTATCAACTCCTATAAAAGCGAGTGTACGTGGAGTAACATGTAAAGAAGAAATGAATATTCGTTTAACTTAATAATATAACAGCTGATTTCACCTCATCTGTAATACGCAAACAAAACCTAGAGTAGATTATACTTTGGGTTTATGTTTACAACTTCGATCAATAATATAGCCTAGGCCTATAATATTAATAACTTCTAAATCATTTGATCTATCAATATGAAATAAAAGGCAATTAAAAGATAATATTTTTATCTTTCTTTAAATATATATAATAATATACATAAACACAAAATCTTAACAAATATTCCTACACATTTATAGTCTTTATAATTGTACACATTTACCGAGTTAAAAATCCCCGTCTGCATAGTTACGTAGGCCTAGATAAAGTATGTTGTTTAAATACAGTAGTATCTATATATTTTGTATAAATGATGTATTTCTGATGTGTATATAATTAATCCGCCTGTATTTTTTCACCGGGATTCACTAGATTTATTTTTATATATAGCCTACATAAGTTTCTCAATTATGCACTAAGAAGTTGTTACGGAATACAATATTTCCCATTTAAATAGCATGGTAATCTAGATTGAAATCTGTTTATATCTCTTATTGTCAAAAAAGCTGATTTTATATAAATTGGAAAAATCATAACCACACCTGAATGTGCATTTTTGTGATATATTTAGTTTTGTTTTTAAATGGTCGTGAAGTTAATAAACAAAGTGAAAATTAGAATCAAAGCTTTTGAACAAAATAAATTATGCAGGTATGTAAGAATTATTGTGCGTATTATATTCACAAATTTTTAATGATAATTTAAGGTACGGTGAATCATGAGACTAACAATTTACTTAATAAAATTACTACAATATATAGGGGCAATTGCCCCTACAAGCCACTAGTATTTTATTAAATTTGTTGCAATTGGTTTCTGATTTTGCCACCTGGAAGTAAGATTTACAGGTTGAGATTAACAAACTTCAATAAATAAAACTGTTTATTGTAACTTAAGAGCAACTCTAGAGTTTGTTTCTGGTTCTCTTAACCTTTTGGATGACTCGAGTGTTTTGGCATCCTTCCTGTATATTCTAATGCATTCAAATGGATACTGCATGTTTAAAACAACAGCCAGATTGTTTGGAAACAGTTATGCAAATGCTACTATATGTCAAGAAAAAGGTTTCTTTATTGTTATATAACACAAAATATAAATGTAAAACAAATTGAATGGAACATTTTCCCGACAACCACGATGTATAGCGAGGTATGAATACGTTTAGGCAATTTGAAAATTAAAACGTTTACAATTTTGGGATTCGTTTTATTCTTAATCCAATGTAGTCAGTAATATTTTTGCTTTAATAATGGGGTCTCAGAGAAACCTAGCTATATTTAGCACCTGTCCTGTAGAAAATAACAAAAGTATTTATATCGCATTCAAGTGCTCAAAAAGTATTGTTTTGTTCCCTTCTGAACATTTAAATTAATTTAAAGTATAAACTTTGATTGGTTTGTTAAATGATTTTTAAGTTATTTTAAAAAGTACCTAGCAGAAAAAAAAGAACTATTACACGTATTAAACTGTACATTTGATTTAGTATAGATAATTATTTTAAACACTCAGAAACCAAAATTGTGCCAAACATTGGTAACAACTTACTTTCTCTAACAATGAATGACTTTTGTATTTTTATCAAATGTTTCATTATTAAAAATAATGATTTACAAAGAAACGAAAAAGACTGTTATAAAGAAGTAAACAATGAATGCATTTTTGTTTATGCTCACTATTTGTAACCTCAGAATTTTCTTTAAAAAATCTGAGAACTTTATAATCTGGTCGATATTTTATAATTATGATCTAATCTAAATACTGTACTTAAATAATGAATAATAAATTTAACCTAAATATAAAATGATAAGTATTTGGAAGGTTATGCACATATTTACATATAATAAATATTGGATGTTTCAAAATGAACATCGGGAATTTAATACTTTGTAGTATTTATTACATTTAACTTACAAAATTATAAAATAATACATAAAATTAAAAAGGAACTCAAAAAGTTTTGTTGGAACACCTGTGCGCAAGCACATGCACTGTTTCCGTTCAAATGCGCTAGTAGCAAAGATGGGTACTAGCGAACAAAAAACTTTTTGTGTTTTACAGTTAGCAATAACTGAATCGCTGTTACGGTGAAACGTGCTTTCCTTATTCAGTTCAAATGAAATCATCCAGGTGATAATAACATCCGTAGATGTTATCCTCACATTAAAGACAGCGACAGTATTTTGTAAAGGGACGATCAAGAGTGACTGAAGAACGTGTTGAACGAATGAGCGGGTTTTTCACGCGTAGCCCAAAAAGTCAGTTCGGAAGGTTTGTCGCGAATTTGAAATTCCACTGACGCCTAAGAGGAGAGTTTTAGCAAGACGCTTGAAATTCGTCTTGATCGTTTGCAGTTGTTGCAAGCTCTAAAGCCTAGGCCTGCATACTATGGTTTACGTGCCAACTTTGCAAACGATATGTAGCTGCTTGACAATCAAGATTTTCTGGTTACTTTCGTCTTCAGTGATGATCGACATAAGTGGACTCATAATGTTGACAGCAAATCCCCACGAGATGATGCAACGTCACTCCGAAAAATTGTATGTTTGTGCTGCCTTATCACGGCGGAAGGTTTATGGTAGCTGAAGCAACTGTAACTAGTGTTTCTTATCTTAATGCGCAATTAGTATGGCTCTTTGCTCATCTGGAAGAAGGTGAACCACAGGACTTTATTTGGCAGCAAGATGGTGAGCAGTCCTGCAAATCGGTACGCGATTGGTTAACAACCGACCTACAATTGAAGCAGTTAATGCAACAATTACTACAGACACACTGAACAAAGTTTGAGACGAACTCGACTACCGACTCGATGTGTGGAGTGTGTTGAATGGTTGAACTCACACTGAACACTTGTAGGAAAAACTGTTTCAGTTGCTCTTTATTTCATTTGGTGCATTATTTATAATTAATTGTTAGTTAAATGAAATAAATAAGACAAAGCCTTAAAACCCCGTTATTAATTTTAAACTCTCGGTATTAATATGCATATTGTAAACTAGATGTACGTATTAGCAAAATTGTAACGTCTGTTTAGATAAAGTCAAAATTTGTTATTTTATATGAATTATGTAATTACGTTAACAAGTTTAATATTAAATTACTAGTAAGCTTTCCTGAAAAAATACAGCCAGACAAAATACGTACGTACAATAAAATATATCAGCTGATTTCACCCATCATCTGTTATACTTAAACGAAACCTAGAGTAGATTATGCTTTAGAGTTATGTTTACAACTTCAATGAATATATGATTATTTTATTAACTAGTAAATCCTCGTGAAAAATCACATTCGGATTAATTAGATACACATCAGAAATACATCATTTAAAAAAAATACTGTTTAAAACAACTTTATCCTAGGAATACCTAACTTTGCTGAAGCATATTTAACTCGGTATATACTTACAATATAAGGATTATTAACTGTAGGCCTGTTTTTTTAAATGTGTTATTTACATAATATATTATTAAATATCAAGCAAGATACAAATATTATTTTTTAATTGATTTTTGTTTCATATGACATATGAAATAGTTTATATGTTTTAAATATTTATAAATAGTAATATGTTGTAAAATTTTCCTAGATATATTAATGTTATAACGAGGTAAAATTTGTTTGTATTTAGGGGGTAATTTCTGGAACAACTGAACCGATTTGAGTTACATAGGCTAGAATTAATTTTGATGTAAGGGTTGAACAACCAATTAAACAATAAGTATTAATTAATGAACTTTCCTTAAAGCTATAGAGCTGAAATTTTGTACATTTATTTCTTACAAGATAAATAGAAAAAGTAAACTAGATTTGCATTTTGTCGCGTGCTGCTAAGGAGTGAAAATGTGATAACAATCCCTAAAACAATAAAAATGTATTGTTATATTTTCCTTAAAGTTAGTGAGCTGAAAATGTTTACATTTATTTCTTACAAGATATATTAGAAAAAGTATGTTAGATTTACATTTTGTCGCGTGCTGCTAATTTAAAAATTTAGTAACAATTTTTTAATTTTTTCGCGTGCTGCGTGGTGAAAATTTAATAACAACCCCTAAAAAAGTTTGTTGTTATACCGTCCTTAAAGCTAGAAAACTGAAAATTTGGCACTTTATAAGTATTTCATAGGAAATAAAATAAATATTAACACACGGTCTAATGGGTGAACTGGGACGTAACAGCCCCTTTACAATAAATATAAATTGTTATAATTTCCATCATTGACACCTTTGTTTCATAAGTGGTAATCTGTTTGCGATTGCTTCACACCGGGAGTTGGCGAGCGAAGTGAGCAGGGGGCGGAGCCCTCTAGTGATTTTATAAAACTCTAGGCCAATTTATTATTATTGTGTATTTATATACACTACTATGCATAAAAATAAAGTTAAAACTATTATCTTTTAATTGTTTTTATTTCATATAGATATATCAAATGATTTAGAATTTATTACTATTATAAAGAAATTGATAATCGAATATGTTATAATATGTTATACAAAGATGTACGAATGTTTCCAAAACTAAACGAATTGGTATTTTTTCTTTCATTTGTATAAATGAATCCATTGATTGATGAAAAAGGTTGTTATTTATTTTATAACCTCAAAGCAAATCTTAAAACTTATTACAACCTAAATTAGTTCTTAACTATTTTTTTTTTAATCTACTTCACAAGACGTTATATTATTGATTGAAGTTGAAAATATAGCTCTAAAGTATAATCTACGTTAGGTTTTGTTTAAGTATTACACATGATGGGTGAAATCAGCTGTTATATTAAAATTGTTACTCACGGGCGTAAACTTGCTCTTATAGGAGTTGATGACATACAGACAACGCTGTAGTAAAATAAGTAAATAAACAAAACAAAAATCAAATAAAATTTTATTTACGATATCTAATATAACACCAAAACCCCAATATTAGTTTTCTTTTATGTACTTAACTAATATCAAAGTGCAAGAGGTACTTAGGATTTAAAAATACACAGATTTTATCTTCCTAATGTTAAATAACTAGCACAAGAACCCAAATTGTTTCTAATTAATTTTGTAATTTCTTGAATCAACTTGTTGTTGACTTATGAATAAGTACGTTTAGATGTATTTGATAAACAAAATACGTTTTCCCTCGGTTGATCATCTTATGAATGTTATTTCATATTCATTGTGAGAATAAACGGATGGTTTTAAAAACTCGATTAAATAATTCTTAATACTCCATGTTCGATTTTTTAAGTTTTTAATCGATGAATGATCTTAATATCAGTGTTTAGTTGTTGTATGCAGGTGTTTGGTTTTTGGGCCGCCATGCATGTCTTCTAAAGTATAAATCTGAGAGCATATTTTAAAATGGGAAACCTTTCCATGTTTTAAGTGAAATTAAAAAATATCTATAAATTGCCGCCATTTTCCAATAAGGTGGTCAACTCTCGAATTTCTTATGGAACACTATGTTTATTATGACGATTTTGTATTGCATAAGTAATTTTAAGCCATTTTTGTTCTCGGTGTTTTTTTATATTATGACTAAGCATTTAAAAGTTAGAGGTGTAAGCCTATACAATTTTTAAAACGCTCTAACTGAGCTGAATATATTTTTGTATGAACGAGTGTTGAATGCGATCTTTACAATAATAAAACATTGTTTACACAAATTACTTTTAAAAATAAACAAATACGTTTTATATTTTTGTAAACCCACAACCCAGGGGAACTAAGTGACACAACCACAAAATTTTCACACATGAAACTATTAAATTGGTAACACATGTTTAATATCATGTGATTCAGAATCAAGAATTAAATAAAATCCAAAATAATCAAAAAATATATTCTGCCCCATTATCTGGCCACTATTTTCCAGCACAAATACATTAAAACCATACTTTAAAATGAGAACTTGTAGCTTAATAAAAAGATGGATTTCGTTCAACAATTTTCAACCACGAGAATCAACAGCTGATTAGTGTTGAGAGCGTTTTCATTGGTTCAAAACGTGTCCATACAAAATATCTTCCGCTCAGTTAGGGTGTTTTTAAAAGTGTATACTCCTCTAATTCCTGAATGATTAATTATAAAAAAAATAAAAATAACAAAAAAGTCTTAAAACAAATAACGTGTAAAATAAACAAATCATCATAAAATACAGGGACTTCCATAAGAAATTCACCTACGAAAATGGCGGTCATTTACAGATATTTTAACTACATATTTTTAAATTTCTCTAAAACATGGAAATATTCCCCATTTTAATGTTTGTTGTCAGATTTATAAGAAACTCGAATGTTAACCAATAATATTAGAAAATGGCGGCCGTTTAAAAATAGTTTTTAATTTCTCAAAAAATAGGGAAAGGTTAACTATTTAAAGTTTGCGGTCAGATTTAAAAAAAATTGGCCAGATACCAATGGTGGCCCACTTAAAAAAGACCCTCCGTATACAGTATACGGTTTAGTAGTAAACCATAATACAACAAAGACACTAGCTTTCATTAGTTATAGTTTTCACATTTTACGATATTCAATAGTTGTAAATAGTTATTTTATTTTACATGGTGTTCCTTTCTTTTTTTTGCATATTGATTAAATAAATCATAAGCAAGTAATAATAGCAACCTGAAAATAAATTTGCCTAGTTGACTGCTTTTAAGTCCGCTATCATTCTAACGAATATTAATAATTGTCATAAGTAATACTAATCTAAAGAATAAATACATTATATATAGTTTATTGCGGATTTTACTATATAAATAACCTAATAGTATTTGTATTTTACCTTTGCAAAGAACGCCGGCAGAGTTTGTACCCAAGCTGTAACCATCTTTGCATCTCCAAACTGTCCCACCAGGGTCACTATAGCGTAAGGAGTCCATGAGATAAGAAACAGGATTACTATCATCAGAATAATCTCAGCTGTCCTTATTGCAGACTTCGATGGAGAGTGTTGAACGTGTATTCGTGACGTGGTCTTTGGATTTTGAGACCCTCCACCTGATAAATAACAAACACGAAATAATATTGAGTGTCCTAAAATATTTACGACTTGGGTAGCGGCCTTATGTCAAAACATTATGAAATGTAATTTTCTCTTTTATCATTATGCTTTCAATTGCGCTTTTGGGGTTTTTTGGTTTACAGCGAAAATCTTGCGCATGTAGGAAAGTTAGGTAAAGGTTCCCGACCACCGCGGACCTCGTATTTGCTGCTGAGATCTGAAAGAGGAGATGGCTGGGGGATGGGGTTGCGTCGGCGCACGAGGTGCGCGATGGTGGGGAACCTTCACCTACCTCTCCTACATGAGCAAGATTTTCCGCGCAGGTCACCGTCTAATAAATCCATCTATAAGCTGTTTGATGACCGGAATCACATAAATCTGGTTTTGGTTTGATTTACAAGACCTACGTACACTACATTTCCGACAGATTATGCAATCAATTTATTATAATGATAAATTATTTCGTAATTTGTTGTACAGTTAATACGTGTTTTAAAATATTTTTTTCAGTTTATTTAAAATAATATAATTAATTGTTATGGGGATATAACAATGCCAAACTATTTTTAATTATTTATATTGGTCACAAATTGATGTTATTAATTCAACACCAAATCATACAGTGTTGTTATATTAAATTAGTATTTCAAATAAGTATTGTAACTTATTGTGTAAGTTTTTTATAATTTTTAATTTCTTTCTCATTTAATGCATTTTATCTAAATATCTGCTGCAATATATTGAAGGCTATACAATTTATATATACACATACATTTGTTGATAGATCAGAAAATTAAAAAGACATTGTAATACTCATTTTGTTTATTAATTTAGCACAATCCCAACCCAGTTAAAGCCAACTAAGTTATAAGTTTAAACAACGGTATTTGGTTCAACGATTTATGTTCCATTCCAATGATTCACCAACTGATCCAACCCGATCACAACAGATATAATATTGGTCGATGCAATCTCACTTTTCAGATTTAATATATTTTTGTGAAAAAAGAATTGTGCGGAGTGTATTTTTGTGAACCAAGATTTTTGGTGAGTGTATTTTTGTGAACCAAGATTTTTGGTGAGTGTATTTTTGAAAACCAAGACTAATTACCTCGTTAGTTTTACCTAAGTTATTAAGGTTTGTTAGTAAGGAACAATAGTAAAATAAGACAAGAAGTATAAAAATAAATTTAATGACAAGAGATTTAAATTATATTAAATGAAATATTACTTGTCTTTAAAGAGTATTGTACTAAATTTATCCGTAAAATTAAGAGGGTTACTAAACTTATAGAATAAAACTCTACGTTTTAAAACTTCACAATTTCATAAAATTTTATCAATTTTTTACCTGATGCTTTGACATTCGCCATCTCTTTGCCATGCGCTAAAATAGCTGCTAAAATAAAGATGTAGCAATATGTAATTACACTAACAGGTATGATGAATCCAAATGTCAACAAGTATATATAGTACGCTCTGTTGGCAACAGTTCTTGTCGTGTAGTCCCAAGAGCAGGATGTGTGGAAGCCCTCCGGGATGTAACGAGACCATCCAAATAGCGGAGGCAACGACAGAGCGAGACAATATATCCAAGCGATGATGCACACCTACAAAGAAACAATATAATCAAAGAGGGAAAGTAGTGAAAATATCGTGTAAAATAAAGCAAGTGTGATGAATCTACCTTCCGGGCTCCATATTGCGTGATCTTCCAACTTCCAGACAGAGGCTTGGATGTGATGACCATGTACCTCTCGACTGCTATAGCTGATATAGTGACAATCGAAAGCAGTCCGAAGTATCCTACGCCACAAGCGTACATCATACAACCTGTAGACACATGTTTGTTTTCAGTTCATTTATATTGTTCTTGCTTTGAGATAAGAAACACGAACATGCTATTATCACCTAAAACCTACTTTATTTCCCTTTGAATCAAACATTTATAGTCTGAACTAAGGTATGGCATCCCATGAGCTTTATTAATGTCTAATAAATGTAATGTGGATCGACAATTTAAATTTGTATTATTTAATTTGATTATTGAATTACTTTGTTATCTGTCTATTTATATAACTGATTTATAATCAATGTGCAGCCAAAACATAGAAACCTAATATTTTTAGGGTACCTTCATACCACTATGTGGAGGTTCAATAGGAAAGGATTTTGGAAAATATAAATTTAAGTTTTGAAAATGGTCTAAATACGGGTGTTTATTCCCAGCCCTTTAAGATATAAAACAACAGATTTGAATCAATAGCTTATAAACACAATTATATTTCTGGTCTAAACTCAATTAACGCACCTTTGTTGAATACATTTACATTATTATTACCATATCAACCAGAATAGACAATTTATAATCAGTATTTATTTACCCCAACAAATAGGGGTTTTACGAAGAAAATAAATGTAAGGGTTATTGTAATATAACATCTTTTGTTACAAATTACAAATAAAACAGTGGATCTCAAGTTTAACACAATTCTATGTGTGCCTATTCTGAATAAACACAAGTCAGTTGAGTGCATTTACATTTATTACCATAGCAACCAAATTAGCAAATGAAGAATCAGTTTATTATTTTTCACAACAAACAGTTTTTTCAGGTTAGGTTGACACAATAAAAACAAACACTAACAAAAAAAAAAAAAATAATCGAAAAGGCTTTCTGTATTATAATTCAAATATCTGTTGTCATACAGTGCAAATAAAACAGCTAATATATATCATAAGCTTACCAAAGTTTTAGGTTATTCCAGACTGAACCACCACACTTGTCTTTTCTTGAAAGCATTTAGATTTATTACCATAGCAACTAAATTGGCACATTTATAATAAGGTAATTATTATTCACAACCAATAGGTTTTTTTAGGTTCGGTTAACAAAATAAAAACAAACAAACAAAAAATAAACGAAAAAGGCTTGCTGTTTATAATTTAAACAAATGTTGTTACATATTATAAATAAAACATCTGGTTTGGAGCATAAGCCTAAAACAATTTCTGGTTAGGTTTATACTAACCAAAATCAATTTTCTTTGAATTGACCGAGCGAAGAGAGGTCTCCGTTTTAGCTCGCCTTGACCTATTGTCATAATTTTTTGTATGAATGTTCCTTATTAATAGACCGATCTATGTATATATAAACAAAATATATATGTATATATCTATATGTATATATAAACAAAATTTCAATTTTTCATTTTTAACTCCTTAAATAAAATAAAAATGGCGGCCGCACCGTTTCTCTCAGTGTAAACGTTTTTCCAAATCCAGTTTGTGGCTTAACCGTAAGTTGAATTGAAAAATTAATTGTATTTTACGAGTAGAAAATTTGATGTTCTACAAAATTATTTCTTGATTTTTTTCTGTATCTCTAACGGTAAGCTCACAAAATGGCCGCAAACTTAAAATTTGTTAAAAATCCATTTTGTATTTTAACCATGTTTTTATACAGTTATTCTTTTGATATCTTCATAAAACCTTATAATATTATGGAGAGGGAGAGAGAGAGAGCGCTACCTGCTGTCTTGCTGTTTCCTGCGCTACTTCAGTGAGGCCACTGTGACTATGAGTGAGTTTTGGAGAGGGAGCCGAGATAAGGAGCCCGATTAGCATTCCATTGCATTTACTGAGTTGCAGTCCTTTACCAACTAATTACATTCTCTTATTCATTTTGTTTCTTTGTTGCACCACTCAGTATTTAGAGTTGAACTGTTTGGTAACTTTATTAAGGAAGAGCTCAAAACCATATTTGTTATTTCAACGAGCTAGGTTGGAAATTTGCTCAACTCACGTCAGCGGTTCAGCTGCGTTGTCGAATTATGGGTCAAAATAAGAAAAATTTGTCATATAAACACAGACCCGAAAACGCTTCGTTTTCCGCAATTTAGTTTTTTGTACAAAATAATTCTTATCTAGAGAACCGTTTGATTAATTGAGTTCAAACTTGACATGCAGTTTAACCTAACAATGATATATCACAAGAAAAATAAGCGATTAAATCCAATCATGAGTAGGCCTAATATATTTTTTCTCTCGATATATATCATTGTTAGGTTCATGCCAAGTTTGAACTCAATCATAATTTACATAATTATATTAAAAAAAATTGATCTTTATCAGTACAAGACAAAACTTAAACTTAAAAGGTTAACATAGTTGTTGATGCGTTACAGGTGAATAGTTTAATTTAAAATATTGGCATCTCAGAAAGTGCTTTTCCCATATTTATGAAATTATACTTGCTTACTATAGCTACCTAGTTTTCCAAAAGACCATCGACGTTTGAAAGAAGAGATAACAGCCATGCTGTGAAGAAGAGAAGTAACCAGGTCTGCAACGGCAAGGTTAACAACAAAAGATGCAAAGGGTCCTCGTAATCTTCGAAACCTTTAATCACAAACACAAAAATAATAATTATTAACATTGCCTTCAAACTTCACATTATTTATTACAATTATACACAATGACACAAATATTAATAATATTTCATAAAAAAACGACCAAACAGAATTACATTTTTTTTATTTTTTTATATTTGTATAAAACACTTGTAAAATGGGTTTTACTGGGATGCACCCTTGTAAAAAATCCAAAACTTCTTACCGCTCCAAAAGTAATGCCTAGTAGAATCCTTATATTATGTCCTTACTTTGTTTTCTGTGACACCGTAGTCAATGACATGTCTGTAGTTATGACCAACAAATTGAAGCGGACACAGAATTACTGCCGACGATTTGTTTTTACTTTAAAAAGCGATATTCATGTAACTCTTTGTGATAAAGAACCTAGTACTTAACCATCAGCGATTTTTTCATACTTTAATTGCCTTGCATTCGGTCCTATGTACTGGAGTGCCTAGTTATTTGGATGAAAAGTTTGTTTTCACCTCATACGTCACTGCAAAGAATACTAAACGAGGTTCTACTATGCTTGTTATATTGCTATATAGAACCTTCATATTTAACAAATCATTTCCGTATGCCGCTTGTAGAACTTAAGACCCATTTACACGCTGCCAGTCGGCGTTCCAGTGGAGGTTTCCAGTCACTGGATGCCAGCGACTAGCACCGTGTAAACAAGTCATGCCAGTCACTGTAGGGGCCAGTTAGCCACTGTCCCGCCA
Source organism: Philaenus spumarius (assembly GCA_018207615.1). Taxonomy (NCBI): domain Eukaryota; kingdom Metazoa; phylum Arthropoda; class Insecta; order Hemiptera; family Aphrophoridae; genus Philaenus; species Philaenus spumarius. The sequence goes on along the minus strand of JAGFPH010002393.1, from coordinate 1,049 downwards.
GTAGCTGTAAGCTCCAGCAGAACAAATATTTTTGTTTTTCAGGCGTGCCAGTTACACCCAACACCACATTCCTGATATTAACGCCAGGTAACTAGCATTGTGTAAACAACAAAAAGTCGCCTGTCAGTCGGTGGAGCGTTGAATTAGGAAGTTAAATTGAATTAGTTAAATTTTAATAAAGCAATGGCTAATCGTTGGCTTGTCATTACAGGTTCTGATTGTAGGCCTACTTATACACAAAGTTCATCAAACTCTTCTGTTGTCAGTCTTATAATAGCTTTATACTCTTGTGGATCATTACAACAAAGCTCTCTAATTATTGTAACTGATGCACCCAAACTCTTTTTATTCATCCAGTTTTGTACTCATGTTTCTCGTTCTTTCTTCTGTACCTCGTGGGTCCGTATTTCCAAGAGTTCCTGAGAACTTTAGGTACGGAACGCACCGCCTTTTTTACACCAATAATTTGTGGCGATTCAACCAATCGTTAACATAACCGAAAAGTAAAAACTGGATACAAAAATCAACCACTTTCTGCACTAAAATGAAAACACATCCACAATGTTCCAGTAGCTAAAGACGTGTAAACGGTAAAGCGCCAGTAAGCTTTCATTCCAGTCACCACTTGCCAGTGACCTTTCCAGTCATACCTCAACTAGCGTGCCAGCCACTGGCAACGTGGCCTTTACTTCCAGAAGCTATTCAATCTGTTGACAGTCATGTCCTGTTTTCAAAATTACTTAAAACTTACTTGTTTAGGAAAATGCATCACGTGTCCTTTCCTTGAAGTGTGAAAGAGTTATTACTTTTTCATTTTTTAAATACAATTGAATGGATGAAATAATAAGTGCATGCAGTTATGTATTTTAGTTTATTTAGTAATGTAATATTGCTTTCTTGTTTTGTGGAGTCTGTTTTATATGTATCATGTATGATTGTGATTTTGTTTGAAAGTGCCTGTGATGTTAATATGTATATCAATTTCTATAATTAATAGCTTATATTTAAAACAATTTAAAATCCATCTTACTGTTCATTTAAATATACTA
>JAGFPH010002392.1:169668-189940 GCA_018207615.1 Philaenus spumarius | reverse complement strand
GGCCGGAGTCCCCAGTGCAATGGATAACTGGCCCTTGAAAACAGATAAACTATAAATTCTCATTTATTAAATAATTTTTATCAATTTATTGCTTTATATTATGTCTGCTTAAACTCATAAAATGGTAGTTTAGTTTGATTGAAATACAATTAATATATGGCAATAAATAATTAATTGCTGTTTTTAAAATGTGATAAAATAAATTCTAAACTTACTCCAAATAGTTCTTTCTCCATTTTGTACATGACAAGCATCAGATGGATTTGCTCGAGCCTCGTCCAAAGCACAACCAATATTTAGGGCTCGGAATTCCGGAGTGTTGACAAATATTTGCATTCCTTCTTTACCAATTTCCTCATCTGAACAACAAATTACATAATTTATTATTGTTATATTTGATGTATACAAGTACTGTAGCCTATTGCAGTTAACACCCAATATTTGTATTCTCTATAAGAAAGTAGAGAACATTTGCTACTGTAAATACTGCCAAAACCATTATGAGTATTTTTTAAAATTATTAAAACTACTTTAAAGAAACTAAACATTTTGAAATTGGAAAAATTAAAACCCAACATTTTAACCTGAATGATTTCTTAAAAAATATTTTTCAAACTTAACTTAAATCCAAACAAATTCATTTGACAAAAAATATTCATGCACATTTTCAGGAATTAAACAGAGAGAAAACATAACAAACTAAGTTAAAAAGCCTCCTGAGGTCGGCTGTTTCAGAAGGGTTAGTAAAAAAGTCACAGGGCAACATGAATCTCCAGAAATAGGTATCAAAACAGTTGTATTCTAAAATTACATAATTCAAAAAAGTGCCCTTGTAAATATAATGATAAAATGAAAATGACAATTCATAATTTTTGGATTAAACTTACAAAATTGTCTTTGATTTAAAACAAACCACTCGAAAATTGTCCATGAAGATCTTCAGAAATAAATCATTAGGGTTGTAACCTAAAACACCTCAAAAAGTTTCCTTATAAATATACCAATCAAATAAAAATGACATTCATCATTTTTGATAACAATGACAATATTTTTTTCATTAAAAACAAAATGCACGAAAATCGGACAGGTATCTTTAGAAATAAGTATCAATAGAGTTGTAATTTAAAACCAAAACACCTCAAAAAGTGTCCGTGTAAATATAAAGATGAAATAAAAATAACATTTCATAATTTTTTGATAATATTTACATCAATTTATTTTATCTAAAACAAATCCCATGAAAATCGACCTGAGATCTCCAGAAATAGGTATCAATAGGGTCACAAGGCTGTGCTGTTATTATATAAGTAAGATAGGGATAAACAAAATATGCCCAGCTCTATAATTACCAGGGACAAAAGACAAATGAATGGTACGTTTCAACTTGACACCATTTTTAATCATTCTTCTTATTGCTTCTATATATTGAATCGCTATGCACTTCATGTCTTGAGCGCCTCGCCCATAAATATCACCATTTTCATCTTTAACAGCTTCAAATGGATCATATTTCCAGTTTTCCTGAAAACAAATATAGTGTTTAGGCACTGAAGATAGTTAGACTTTATATAACAATTAATGAAATCCTGATTACTTAATTATTCAATCTTTCTTTAATAAATCATGAATGTTAGAAAGTACAACACCCGGATTATTGTATGTAGGTTACAAGTAATTATGCAAACCTAAAGGCTAGTTCAGACCGGGCAACAAAAGGTTGGCAACATGTTGATATTGATGTTGGTAAAATGTTCCCATCAACAAGCAATAAGTTGAGAATACACGGCAGCATTGGGCGGCATGACATCAAAGAAATTTGTTGACTGTTGCTTGTATCCCTGTTATCCATTCCAAATGGAAAACATCGCTCAATCTGTACAGTCAACTTCAACTCCTCAACCAATGTTGCAGAGCCAATAAATAAAATTTTATCAGATTGGTTATTGTAGATATTATTTGTGCATATCTTATTATTTTTAGTAGGTACGCTTATTTACTATTAGGGACCAAATTCATATGTATTTAGATATTTTAAATACTGCTGAATAACTGTAAGCATTTATGGCAGAATAGCAACACTTTAGTTTGTAATTTTTTGGGAGATTCTAAGGGCTACTATAACAGGATTTTTTCAAAATCAGATCATGTTAATTATGTTAATTTCAGATTATGAAATTGAGGAACGAGCTACCATCATTCAAAAGTAGCTCAGACATCAAGTTGTCACCATCGATTATTCTTTTTTTTAAAACGTCTCCTTGCCTTCTTTTTAGTTTTTTGGCATTTGCAGCAATAATAATGAATACAGCATATACTACCTACAGCTACAGTCTCTTTCACTATTACTCCCACAAAACTGAGTTTGGTTTAGACGAGCATCATTGTTGTAGCTGTATCCAACAAATATGTTGCCAACATCCATCAACATGTTAGGTGTTTAATGAGAAACCAATGTATAAATTTCTTACTAGACAATATTATCTGAACTGAATCATTGATGAATTAGTCATTTACAATATTAATGTTTTCAGTTCTTACAACACTGACATTATTCTTTACAGGAAATGTTTTAAGTATAAACACTGAGATAATTATTACTATTACATACTTTGACAACTGGAACCACATCCATGTGAGAATTGAGAAGTAGACTTGGAAGGTCTGGTTGTTCGCCTAACCATGTGAACACTACCACTGGTTTCCCTGGAGCACACGAATACACCATCCATAGTAAACCCAAACTGTTGGCTTGTTTTTTCAGAAATTTTATACATTCATCTGCAACGGAAAGATAGTTGATCTATTTTAGTTGATAGTTTTTCAAAGCTGATCCAATGCATATCTCAATTAATTGTTACATTTATTAAATGCATTGCAGTAAAGATAATTTTTCACAAAAGAAAAATAGCACCTAATCTTTAAGAGACTATAGAGAGATAAATATTTTTATCCTTCCAAAAGAAGAGATATAAACATAAAATTTTTGTTTTATGTTATTTTTGTTTGTTTAGTCAAATATTTTCTAATCCTGATAATAAAACAATAATTTTGGCTAACTTCATGACGTTATAGTCTATACCACCTCAGGATGAGGCACAACCAGTCGACCGTAATTACCCTTACCCTTGGTCTATTGTGGGAGATTGGGGATGGGCACTCGTAGTCGGCCTTAGTTTGTTGGTGGGTCATTGCTGATTGTGCCAATGTCATTATGCAAACTTTTCTAATTGAAAGAAAAACTTAAAACAAAATATTTCAAGCGCTGTGTTTTGATCGACTGATTATTTTGATACCAATTATGAAGGAAGCCTTAAGCGTTGCTTTAAAATAGTTTGTTTTTTAAATGATGTGTATGTAATTAATCAGCCTGTGATTTTTCGATTTTTCACGGGGGCTTACTAGTATATATATATTTATTCCCGGATTGATAAGTGGTAGTAAATATGCTTCAAAATTGCTGTTGCTTTTTGAAAGTATAGTGATCGCAAAAAAAATCAATGTTGAGATTTTTGTGGAAATATCCGTTGTGAGACCCCCTGAGTCCAAAAAAGTGGTTTTTACAAAATGTCTGTCTGTAAGTCTGTATGTATGTATGTATGTATGTATGTATATCTGTATGTATACAAAGCTAGAGCGAAAAATATTCGATAGATTTCAAACAAATTTGCACCAGACATGTCAAGTAGGCCTGTATAGGTGCACGAAATACGGGTTTGAAAAAGTTTGAAAAACAACCCCCTTTTTGGCAAAAAACCCCAAAAAATCTGTTATTATTTTCTTATAAAAAAACGACTCTAACGATTTTGATAAAATTTAGTTTATTTGTAGCCTTTAATGTACCCTACCATATGCAAAAAAACGGCATCTTTCTAAAAATTCTCGTTTAGCTAATAATAATAATAATAACTGATTTTTGGGGGGTTTTAGCCATAAACGGGGTTGTTTTTCTAAATTTTTCAAAACCTTTTTTCGTGTCTCTATACAGGCCTAATTGCCGTGTTTGGTGCAAATTTTTTCGAAATCGATCGAATAGTTTTCTCTCTAGTTAATAATAATAATTATTATTAGTTAATCTCCTACTTTAATAAAAAACCACCTCTCCTACCCCACCCTACAAGTCACAGTGAATCTGTTTAATAATTTAAATATGTTTGTGAGAAAGTATGTGCCAGTTCCTGTTACCCTTTATTTTTTTGGTGAAAGGGTCAAAGTATTATTCTTCAGAAAAACATTTTTTTGTTTTTCAATCCGATTCAAAATGGCGGAGAAAAGACCATTTAATTATTTTTGAGTAGGGATTTGAGGAGTATATAAATATATGGGGTTTTTCCACCTTGCGATAAGTGGTAGTAAATATGCTTCAAAATTGCTGAACTTTTAGTGAAAGGGTCCCTATAGGATTTTCCAGATACTTTTGCGCAATTCCTCCCACTCATAAACCCGAGTACAATTTGTGAGCTATATCATTCAAAAGGTAAATACATTTACTACAATCCTGTGCAAAGGTGTTTCAGGTACAGTCCCTGGAACAAGGAACAAAATTGATAGGAAGCTCCCGATAAATGATTTTTTCATTATCCGTGTAAGGTTTTTGTGAAATTTCTCCAGCTCATAAGCCCGATTACAATTTGTGAGCTATGGTATATCATTCGAATGGTAATTAAATTTACTACAATACCGTGCAAAGGTCTATAGGTACAGTCCCCGGAACAATGAACAAAAGTGATGTTAAGCTCCAGATAAATGATTTTTTCACTATCCATGTAGGTTTTTGCGAAATTTCTCCCACTAATAAGCCCAAGTACAATGTGTGAGCTATATCATTCAAAAGGTAATTAAATTTACTACAATCCTGTGCAAAGGTATTTCAGGGAGGCCTACAGTCCCCAGAACAAGGTACATAATTCATATGAAACTCCCGATAAATGATTTTTTTTCATTATCTATGTAAGGTAATTTGCACAATTTCTCCCACTCTAAGCCCGTATAATTTTTGAGTTATACCGTACGAACCGAAAAGCCAGTAAATGGACTATAATCCTGTGCAAATGTATTTTTGGTGCAGTTCCCGGAACAAGGAACAAATTTCACATGAAGCTCCCAGTATTTAATACTAGTGTATTTAATACCCTGATAAGAAAATTCGGCTATAGTAATGCGACAGTGCTGCTTAAGCTTTTTTTTCATTAGGATTCAAAATAAACACACGTTTACATTTTTTAGTTTTAGTTCGATTATTTTGTGGCTTACAAGATAAACATAGACATAATAATGATTTATCTTTGAACTCGCATATCAAACACAGTTACTCTCATGGCGTTACGAGTTAGAGAGTTACGTTCTGCTTGGTTTGCTTCGCTACTTTAACTCGCATAAAGTAAAAATGATAAGAAATATACTAAAAGTGTAGGTTATTTATTTTATGATTTAAGAAGCCTAGTAGTACATATAAATACAACCCCCAAAATAAAAAGTAAATTTCAAAGAAACAGCCTACCACACTGGAGATTTCCAAAAAGCCTAATAAATAGACGAGTGGTAATTAATAATGAATTGCTTTTATCCCCTTCCCTCCCATGACCTGGACTGTTTCACATTAAATCCAGTTTTGAAGTTACAGTATTTATTTTCGACAGATTTTTTAAATTTGGAAGTGTAGACTATTTGAACGAGTTCACAATTTCTGATTTCACTTCAAGGACACTGTAGGCCTATTAGTGCAATTCGAATCAATTGACGAATGAAATTTGATTCTTGTACCATATTTTTATTGCTACTCGTATATAAACGTTTTAAAACCAATTACTTTAACAGTATTTAATTACTATTTATTGGTTGTTGTTGTTGCTTAAGGATGTGCAATAACATGGCGAAGATGTCCCATCAGAAATCTTACGAATCTTTAATCGAAATTTGAAGGAAAACTCATGAATGCCTAATATAAAGGACTTTTATGAATAACTAGAATTTGATAAAAACAAGAAAACTGTTAAGTACTAGCCTAAAGTAGGTACTAGACCTGATAGTGCTTGCAGGCTATGGGGGAAAGGATAAGATCTCTTCTGTTAAGTGTAAGTGACCTAGCAGCACCTGAGGCACGTTACCATAAAAAATGTCATGATATTTTTCCAAATAAACGTTAGGTAAACTCGCTGTAGGTAGGCCTAGTTCGAGAACGGTTGAAGACAACTTTTTATTACTTTGTAAAACCATTGGACAAGGAGATGAATGCCAGTAAGAAATCATGACTGACTTTTCAGGGAAACAAAACACATATTCTGATAAAAATTTAAAATATCAGCTGAAAGATCAATTTAAAGACCGCATTATAGTATCCAATGTTTCTCGTCAAAAAAAACATTGTGTGTCTATCAGACTCTGCACACAAAATAATGGACAATCAGTACAAAAACAGGGAGAGCGATCCGGAAACAGAAAAGCTTAGAATAGTTTTAGCTGCAGCTGACATCATCAAGAAGGATATTCAAAAGATGGCTTGCAACATCGTACATACCCAGATACAAAAGACATTAGCTCCGGAGGCAAACATTTAATCCCAAAAATATTAGATGCATTTACATGGAAAATAATTGCAAAGAAAACCTAGATCCTTTGTCACTCCTACAAGTTGGATTAGCACTTACACTTCGTCGTTTGTATGGGTACAGACATTTAATCAACATGCTTTCTCGAATGGGTGTGTGTACGTTAAATAACGAAGCAATAACATACAATAATGTATTGATAACTGCGGGATCATCACAAGAAAATAAAGGTGCCTTTATCCAACACGTTTTTGAAAATGCTGATGTCAACATTCGAACATTGGACGGCCTAAATACTTTTCACGCTATAGGTGGAATACAATGTATTACGCCCGACACAAAGTTCAAATTGTAGAAAAAGTTGAAAGGCAATGTGTGGAGTTTTTAACCTCGAAAGTATAAGGATAAGAGAGTATGCAAGGAAAACTGGACGTAAGGGATTGAAAGCTTGCTTGAATATTACTGATTTCACAATAACTAACTGCCTTATTCCTTTTAAATTACATTTGGCTTTCTGGTACTAATGTACTACCAGGCTGGAATGGATTTATAAACGTAATTAAAGAAACAATTTTAATGGCTGTTCCTTTTATTAATTTGGACAGTTCTAACAATTCAACCATTTTCACTGCTTTATGTTTGGAAGCCGAAAAGAGCCGAAATCAAAATCAGTCATGCATTATTAGTTTTGCCCAACCTCTATTTTTGAAAGCTTCCGATATTGTAGCTTCTACAGAAATATGTGCGAACATTTACAGAATGTAAAATTTATAGAATTGTACAGAATGCACAAATATTGCGAGCACTGTATATTTTTTCATTAAACAACAATTTAATTAATCAATTATTATAAACATTTGTAAATAAATAAAAATAGTAATTATATTATTGAAAAAAAAAAAATAATAATAAAAAAAACGGGGAATCCGTGATGCTGTGGACAGGTACTGATTGGATAATGGAAAGGAAAGACCTTCAATATTAGGTCAGGGGCCTGTTTCACGAAAGTCACAAGTTACATGTTCACCAATGAATTTTAACAAACTTTTAAAAAATCAACTGTTTCATATACACAAAAAGTTATAAGACTTGTTATGACCAGTCAAAACTCCCAAGATCCAAAACTTGCAAATACTTAAAACAACAAACAAAATCTGCTTATTTTTTTAATAGTTCGTAAAATATTAGTATGCTAATAGACCTACAGTACCATTTTAAGTCATAATAATTATACTATCAGTTCTGGTATAAAAAACAAACTTACTCTGTCTGCTTCATTAACTAAGACAGTGAGTGATGCCGCAACAACCGACCAAGCATTATGGCTAGCATAGTGTCGGGTGGGCACTAATACTTTTTAGTTTGTAAGAGTTCCCGTCCCTCAAAATGTAAAGTTATATACATATTTTGAAAAAACAAGAGCTGCGCTATAACTTTTATTTTACATATTTTTCGATATTATAACAAATAAAAGCGCTGTTTTCTAAAAACTACATTAAATATGAATTTTCACTCGGAAATTTTGCATATTTTAGCAAATACTGGTGAAAGTATCACTTTATGCAAAAAGTCCAAAGAACATATTTTTTTAGAATAGACATAGATAAGTACAACCACACAAACAGCATCAATGTAAAATGAAAAATAGCGAAGTTATGAGCAATAACAAAAATACCCTCGAAATGGATGTTCAAGGGGGGCTAGAGGGGGGAGCACAAGTTGGAGGGGTAGGGACTTTTGAGGAAATACTTTCCTAATTAGGTCCTAACAACTGGTGAAAAATCAGCTTATCTCTAAGTAATTCCGACACAAAACCTTAATTGCCTGGGCTATCTTATCTGTTGAATTTTACTTCGGCTCGCATTAGAATGCCGAAGTATTGAAATCATGCCTAATTTTTTTTTTGACCGTTTTCCTGTAAACAAGATATAAGCACTCACAGACGTCGTAGAAGACTTCTGGTTGTATCAAAATCTTCGTAATTTTATTTCGGAGAGTTGAAAAGCTTTTGAGCTTTCTAGCGTGAGTCGTAGCGCGACGGGGTCACGTTTTTGGGTCAAAATTGTGAAAGTATTTTGTCAACATTTTGAAAATTCTGTGTGGGGTAACATTTTATATGTTTTTGGGTACGGGAAAACCGATTTTGACAGTTAAAAAGTCGTAGCGCTTCGGGGTCACATTTTTTGGGTCAAAAGTTTTAAAATATTGGATCATCATTTTGAAAATTCTGTGTGGGGTTACGTTCTAACTTATTTTTTAACTAAATGTAACAAATAAAATGTAATTTTTAACTCTAATTTTCTTTCAATTCGTGGGTTCTGTCCGGACGAGCCGAAGTCTCGAAAAAGTGTTCCATCTTTTCACTAGTTTACTTTAGTTTTCTATGCTTTTGTTCACGGAAACACAGTCTATTACGGTCTAACAGCTGTTGTGTGTTTACATCACATCTAACAGCTGGTATTGAAAAACTTCTTTAGTAATGTTTCTCACTTCTACCAGTTAAACTTTATGGATAAATCAATTTTAAAAACAATATGAATTTCTTAAACCAAAAAAGTTATCGATATGAAAATTGTGTAATATAGACCATGAGTGTATGTATTTGTATAGTATATTGTTTTATTCGATAAAAATCGGTAAAATCGTACTTGTGCTTACTTAGCGAAAAGGGGCTGATTTATCATAAAAAAGGAAGTTAAATTATTTTAAAGTTGGGTTTATAAGTGTAACAGATTGTCCTACGTCATAGATTTAACGCGTTAATGTTAACACAATTTAATTGAATAAAATTACAGATAAAACAGTTGATTCGAATATATAATCTTAAATATATTAGGTTAATCCTAGACTGATGAATAAACACATGCTTCTTGAATGTAACATTCGCTACCATAGCAACCAATTGAATAAAATAACAGATAAACAGTGGATTCAGATGTCCAGCTTAATAACACAAAATAATTTCCATAATAATATGTTTTATATTCATCAGAATATCGCTATATTATATGAGGTTACAATTCTCCCGTGTGGTTTTAAGCATACAATTTTTTTATTTTAATAAAACAGAGAAAAGCTTTCTCAGACCTATAGTAAAACATTCAGAAACTCTACAGCCTACTTTCTTTGCCCCAAATGTTTTAATACGATTCTACAAGGAATGAAGGAAAACAACTCATTATTTATCTTAATTAAATAAGTGTGAAGAAGTATCTTTTTAAGGAAATGGGGTAGGTAGTTATAATAACGGTAGAATGAAAAGATTTGTATGTAGCCAACCCAGGACAAATAGGGTACAGTAGGGAAGCAACCATTGGGGAGGGATCAGTAAAGTTTTGAAAATGTCAAATGGTAATGACACTTTTATTTAACCTAAATTTGGTCTACTTTTAAGTTTGTGTTATTGCGTTTTTTATTGAAATATATACTTTATAAAAATGTACTACTGACAAATATTAAAACAATTATGATTGAAATGCTAGAATCACAACAATTTTATAATTTTACTAGTAAACCCCCTCCCCCCCCCCCCCCCCCCGGGTGAAAAATCACAGGCAGATTAATTTAGATACACATCAGAAATAAACCTTGAAAAAATACTATTTAAAAACAACAGACTTTATAGGCCTATCTAACTATGCTGACGGGGATATTTAACTCGGTAAATGTGTACAATTATAAGGATTATAAAACGGTAGGCCTATTTGTTAACATTTTGTATTTATATTCGTTATTTTATATTTAAAGAAAAATACAAATAAATATTATCTTTTAATTGCTTTTTATTTCATATTGATAGATCAAATGATTTAGAAGTTATTAATATTATAGTGAAGAAGTTAATAATTGAATGTTTATATTATGTTATACGAAGATGTACAAATGTTTCCAAAGTTAAACGAATAGGTATCTCTTTTTTAAATTTGTACTTATAGACCAGGCAAAGTACTGAAAAATAAATACATTTTTGTCTACATCTCTGATTTGTATGCAGTTTTCTGCATCGTTTTCAGAAAAATACCAAGAAAAAAGTCTATATATGACCAATTTCGGGAGAAAGCAGAAATGCATCGCGGGTGCATAAAGTGCATCTAAAAGTGCATTTTTTTGAAACCTCTAAAAATGGATGAAAAGCCGTGGAAATCGGTTACAGTGTATAAAAGAATACAATGTATAACCCCAAAGTATAAGCTTCGCTAGGTTTATTTTAGTATTACAGATGATGAGTGAAATCAGCTGTTATATTATATTGTTACTCACGTAGGTACGACACGTACGTAGGTACGGACGTACGCTCGATTTTATAGGAGTTGATAATACTGTTTACTGTTATATTATAGAATATTACAAGTTTATAGATTATTTTACAGATACATCTCAAGCTAAGTTATTGTGAAATATAGTAAAAACAACATTTTGAGTTAAAAAATATTTTGTTAAATTGGTAGACAGATCTATTACTTATTGTCTGCAGGTGACAGGTGTGCCAACTGTCGCTGTGGAAATATACCCTGTTATTGTCAAGAAATATCTCAAATTGTTAGATGAAAAGATGCAAACACGGAGAAATTCACTATAAACGACGAGAAAATTATAATTTTTCTGAAAATTTTTGAAAAAAAATCAGTACTCAGGATGGGTTTAAAACCAGGACTTTCAAAACGAATACCGGACGAAGAGTAATAATTAGACCAGTGCTGTAGGTCTATAAAGTTTTTATTTAATATAAATCATTGTGTTTGTAAATATATTTATAATTGATATAAGGTTAGGTTATTAAGAAAGATTCTGGGTCCTGTAAATAATACGATGCAAGATAGCCTATATATTATACACTCTGATAATCTATATACATGTGCTAAACGTATGTTTTCAATTAAAAAATAATGTTTTTTAAAATTTAATTGGATTGAATGTGTGATCAGATTGGTATGTGTACGTCTGTGTTCGTGGGTTGGGTTCGGATGATGTATGTGAAAAGTTAAATACTGTATATGATTTTAATCATAAACCTTTAATATTATGTTTTACTTTTGATTAAATAGTACTCTGGTAGAGTTTACGTTAAATCTAGTAATATTACTGCTATGGCTAGTATTCCAAAAACTAACTCTGAATTCAATGTAAAATAAAAAGAGAAGAAAAAACTATTTATTATATTTTCCGAAATAGTTTCATAGAAACAACACGTTTTTATAACCAGCCTATAAAATAAACATATTAGAAACAATGTTATTAAGTTAAGGTCTAAACCGAACGAGGTTACTGAATTCCAAACTTGGCCTAGGCAATAAATTATAAAGTAATCTCTAAGCATACCGTAATTGATATCAGGATGTACTGATGGAATCCGTAGATACTCTCTGAAGTTAGTCACAGCAGGGTGTTCAATCTGTCCATTCGATTCCATGACTTTACCCGTTCAACACTTCTCGAACTTGTGCGACTGTTACAACAAAAATAATTACAAATCTGACCTTATCAAGAATGATAATCAACTATAATTTATGACTGATAATGGAATTGCATGCAATTTAGATAAATGTTTGTATCGTTTGGTATGTTTCACAGATTGTAGAATTTGAACAACACCTTCTGACATTGTCCTTCGAATGTTCATTTTGAGGTTAATGCCAGTTTTTTAGTCATGCGAACCACTTCTTTTCAAAGTGTAAACTAATTTAGTTTCTCGTTTAGTTATACAGGGCGATTATAAACAGTTTTTGAGAGCTTATTTTACGCGTAAGAAACTGGAGAGGTCTGCCAAGGGTTCTGTACAGAAAACCAGGAAATATACTCCATACTGTATAACCGCGGCTTGCATGAATTATGTACATTAGTGGTGAGAATTGGTGAAAGGATGTGACGCCCTCCAATAGAGTATGTACCTAGTCAAATTGTGTTTTTCGCAGGAAAGTTTTGGGGTAGTTTTGGGTTTTTCCATTTTATATGTTTTTTGGTGTGCTGATTCCGAATCTGAGGTTTGCCTGCAAAATTTCTTGACGCAACATTGAAAAAAAAGCAAAAAAGGTAAAAAATCTCATGTTTTGGCTGTTTTTTTTTACTTATAACTCAAAAGCTATCGACTTTTCGTAAATAATCTCCCTATTTAAAAAGAAAGTACATAAAATTTCCTACATATTTCATTCTATAGGTTTTTTTCCGACGAACCGTTGAGGCTTGAGCGCTAATTGAAATTTTGCGTATTTCGGCAGTCTCCTCAAAAACCCATTTTTTCACTCCAGAACTTTAGTTTCTTATTAAAGGCTGTCAATTAGTGAATTCCTTCCAGTTCTCTATATATATCTTATTTAGATCGTATATGTGAAGGTATGGTATTAAAAAAAATACGTAGGCCTACTGTATAATAATATCCTAAATTATACAAATTTTGTTACAAAAAAGTTGAAATTCCAAAGAAAAATCTTGAAAATTTTTTACATTTTTTATATTGTATTATATTTCATTATTATATAAGCCATTGTCGGGTTCTGGCTGAGGGTTTTTGCAGGTGGTGGGTCGCGGTACAAGTTCAGGGCTGTTAATCTGGAAATGAAAGAGGTGGTGCGAAAATAACAACTTGTATCATATCTCAAGGACAGGTGAAAGTATGTTTTGTAGAAAAATTTCCCAAACTGGGAAGGGGTGCTTATCTCATGCAAGTACAAAATGGTGATTTGAAAAATATCCAAAATAATTTTCAAAAAGAAGACATTCTGTGTATTATGACTTTATAGGCCAATCAAAATCACCAAAAGTTCTATATCTTCCCCTTTTCATTTTATGTGGCACTGATAAATATTCATTTGATAAGGCCAACATAAGAGTTGTTGTGATAATTAGGATATCAGCGTCCTAAACCAGCTTGCTATGAATACATTTTGTACATTATAAGATTTTCCATTAGCATAGATATCAACCTGCTCTTGTTTTTGAGTTTGCAAGGAAGCGCTCCGGCGAGAAAGAGTGCATCAATTCTGTAAATAATATTGCAGCAGGTTGTTTTATTTGTGCTCTTCTCAGTCATTACATTCACAATCTTCGTCAGGGTAGCCATCGAAAAGGACAACGGCATTTGATTTGTAGTTTGACTTGACGTATGATACCGTACATAACTGCTGAAATTTCTACATATTATTATTTTGGCCATTGTGCCATTTGACACGGTGTAACGAAAACCCTTCATCGATGACATATTTTGCATTTTTCAAGTTCGAATTTTCAGTCGGTGCTAAAGCCCTGTGTAAGTTAGATTTTGGGGATGTAGATTCCAGTTGTTGCTTCAAAAAAGTGCCTAATCAAAGTCACTATTTCAAAATATACGACCCAGAGCTTGGCAGTGGGTCTACGTTCAACCATCAGTTGAAGCTTAGCTTTGAATTCTTCTTGCACATCTTTTACAATCTTCTTCGAACCATTGGATAGAATCACTGGTCTGTCCATGTTGCACAAGATCGCCTCCAATTTAACCACATTGTTGGCGACAGGGCCATTTATTGTTTCAATATTTTGGCCAAAGTTCTGTGAGCCAACATATGAGATTGTACGAAGGCGTGGCCAGACATGATTTTTCAAGTTCTAAATGGGCTAGAGATTTAAAACTTTATATAGCTCAGAACTGAAGACTAAAAAACAGAAAATATTATTGAAATAACAACATTTTTAACATACCAAGTTTTTAAAACGGATTAAAAAGTATAAAATTATTTCTCCTAGCAATACAGGTTTATAACCCCATACAGTTTGGTTCTGAATTTCGAATAGCTTGGAAAATACTTATAAGATTAAAAACATGGGGCACATGCAATAGATAATAGTACGGAGTGCAGAAAACTCATAGAAAAGTTCAGATTATTTGCAGAAAATAAAATTGCTAGTAACTTGGTGAACTATTCATGCATCAATTATCTATTGCAAGCGTCCCACTATTTTGTTTTTAACCTCACAAGTATTTTCATAGCTATTAAAAATTCACAATTACAAATTTTTAGAACAATCTGTAAGGGGTTAGGAATCTGTATGGCTTATAAATCTGTAATGGGGGTTGGAGGAATTATTGTATACTTTTTAGTTCGTTTTAAAAATGGGGTGTATTACATTTTGTGTTTATTTTAACTAATATTTTTTTATTACTGGAAATGGCAGAACAGCTGAAACCAGTCTACATTGTATACAACTTAAAAGTAGCAGAAAATAATAAATTCATAATAAATTCGAGTTTTGGAGTGAAAAAGTGGGTTTTTGCGGAGGCAGCCGAAATACGATAATTTTCAACTAGCGCTTGAGCCCTAACTGTTCGTCGGAGAAGAAAACCTAAACTGTAAACTTTGTAGGAAATATTGTTCTTTTCATTTTGAATAGGAAGTTTATTTATGAAAAGTTGATAGTTTTCGAGTTATAGGAGAAAAACCGCTAAAAAATAAGACGAAATGTTGCATCAAGAAATTTTGTAGGCAAACCTCAGATTCGGATTCAGCACCCCAAAAAACATATAAAATGGAAGAAATCAAAACTACCCCAAAATTTTCCCGCCGATGGTTCTTTTGAGCACAAATTGATTATGCCGTACGCAGTATGAATGGGAAACTTATTTATTTCTCACCAATTTTTCACAAAAGCTCGCATTCGCTATAGTTTTTCTGTAAAATAAATGTGTACCTCTTTTTCTCAAAATGTTTAGTTCTTTTTTTAATATTGGTTTTTAGGGGCAACATATTTTGCACAACTATTTCATAAAAATTTGCCTTTGCTATAGTTTTCCTATAAAGTATGTGACTATATAGATTTTTAATTCCAGTACTATCCAGCAGTACGCTTTTGAGCAAAATTTTCAATTCTACCTTGAAAACTAATAATTATAAATATTATACTTCTCATACACTTTACATAATAAAGGCCTTTCAATTTTTTTTTTTTGGTTTAAAGGTGAAAAACCTGGGTGGTTATCATCGCCTGTAAAGGCCTTTCAAACAATACTAAGTTAAGAAACACAAAATATTTATTTTAGGTTCCAAACTGTGAACCATTAACATTCTCAACAAAATACTATTACGTAGGGATCTTTTCTTATCACTTGGCTCTAATTACTTTATAGTGAGGGGATTACAAAGACATATATTTAAATTAAGCCCACCAACGACATATAAATATATCTTTTGTTAATGGTGTACATACATCTAACATAGAGATATATTCATTTATTCAGGAACAAATTTAATCTAAATGTTATTCCTAATTCTACGGGCAAAACTGAGTTCAAATTTCTACTCCCCAAATATGGATTCATTTAAAATAAATAGCTCTCCCAACACATTAACCCACAGAAACTGATTCCAACTCAAACCCAAATTTAATATAAACAATTGTTCCTTAATATTGAAAAACAGAACTGTGCCGTGATCTGAATTCTGTCCTGGTGGCTTCCGTCGGTCATGTCAGCACTTTTGCCTCGACTCTTCTTTCACTCCCACGTCGGCGTCTTCCCCTCGAAGAACCCTGTCTCTCAAGATTCCTCTTCTCGCTAAAGATAATTTCCAAAAAAACCCATTCTAATCTTTTCTCTCTATTTAAAAACTCCAGCTCCCATTCAGTTTTACACTTGCTTAGATGTTGGCTTACTTAAAAGTGCATCTGCGATTACATCATTTACCTAATTACATCACTACCTACTCTATATTACCCCATTGTGCCACTAGTACAATTCTACGATTGCCAAATTGTTAGGCTAGAATAAAACAAATATATTGACACATTCAATTTCGTAACAATACGCAGGTTAGCGTTATTTATAACTTTGCCAAATTGCATTGTGACAATTAATCCGTTCTGGTTCTGGAGGCAATCAACTGACAGAAAACACAAGTGATCTAATTTCAAGCAAATCATTAGGTTATAGT
Source organism: Philaenus spumarius (assembly GCA_018207615.1). Taxonomy (NCBI): domain Eukaryota; kingdom Metazoa; phylum Arthropoda; class Insecta; order Hemiptera; family Aphrophoridae; genus Philaenus; species Philaenus spumarius. Next base: position 173,499 of record JAGFPH010002392.1, on the reverse strand, counting down.
GTTTTATTCAGACTGGGTATGTGATAAGCATTTAGGGGGGAAAGCTTGTTTTAACTTCGAACGCAAAGGACTAAAACAAAGAGCAAGCGACTGATGACAGTCCTACTTTACTTGTAGAAAACAAAGAGTAGCCTGTACAGATTGTACTGGTCTTCTTGGGAAATAAATTCTCGAGGTGTGTTCCAGGGATCAATTTTGGGTCCTTTACTGTTTTTGGTCTACATAAATGAACTGCCTTATAATATTGGGAAAGCTGTTTGCTGATGACACCACTTTAACGGTTTTTGAGAAAAGTCGGTTACTTCAAAATTGATTATGACTGAAAATTGGGTTTTGGCAAATGGTCTAAAATTGAATAAAAATAAAACTCTGTTAATGCAATTCAGTTGTAAACAATTAAAAGACAAAATTTCATTTAATCATTTAGAACCAAGTACAGACGGTTAAATATTTCTGGGAATGGTAGTTGATAAAAACATAAACTGGAAATCACATATTACCTTAATTTAAAATAAACATAATTCAACTTGTTTCGCACTTCGTACTATTTTACGTATTTCCAGCCTGGATACAATTAAAACAGTATATTTTGCAATATGTGTAGGACTACTCTCACCTCAAAAAATATGGTATAGCTCTTTGGGGTAACTCGGTAGAGTCCGGAAACATGTTTTATTATTCAAAAGAGAATTATAAGAACAATTTGTAATTTAAAAAGTAGGCAATCTTGCAAAAATTCATAAAAAAATAAATCAAATTTAAGCAGCACTGCCGCATGACTATAGCCGAATTTTCTTATTAGGAAATAACTAGTATTAAATACTGGGAGTTTCCTATGAGTTTTGTTCCTTGATCCGGGAACTGTTTCGAATGATATAGCTCACAAATTGTACTCGGGCTTGTGAAAGGTATAAATGGTGCAATTTACCGTACATACATAATGAAAAAAAATCATTTATCGGGAGCTTTCTATGAATTTTGTTTCGTGATCTGTACGTAAAATAACTTTGCACAGGATTATAGTAAATTTAATCGCCTTTCGAATCATGTAACTCACAAATTGCACTCGGGCATATGAGTGTGCGAAATTGCGCAAAAACCTTACATGGATAATGACAAAATCATTTATCGGGAGCTTCCTATCAATTTTGTTCCTTGAACAGGGGAATGTACCTAAAATACCTTTGCACAGGATTGTAGCATATTGAATTACCTTTCTAATGATGTAGCTCACAAATTGCACTCGGACTTAAGAGTGGGAGAAATTGCGCAATTACCTTACATTGATAACGAAAAGATCATTTAACAGGAGCTTCCTTTCAATTTTGTTCCTTGTTCCGGGGACTGTACCTGAATTACCTTTGTACAGGATTGTAGCAAATTTAATTAGCTTTCGAATGATATAGCTCATAAATTGCACCCAGGCTTATGAGTGGGAGAAAATAAGCAAAAACCTTACATATTTAATGAAAAAATCATTAATCGGGAGTTTCATATCAATTTTGTTCCTTGTTCCGGAGACTGTATCTGAAATACCTTTGCATATGATTGTAGTAAATTTAATTACCTTTCGAATGATATTACCCAAAAATTGTAATCGGGCTTATGAGTGGGAGAAATAATGCAATTTCCTCGCTCTAATTTTGCCATTTTGGTTTGAATCAAATAGGCAGCCATTTTGTGTCAAATAAAAAAATAAAAAAATTAGTGTCTGGGAAATCCTACAAGGACCTTTCCACTAAAAGTTCAGCTATTTTGAAGCATATTTACCATTTTATCAAGGTGGGAAAACCCCATTTACCTTTAATATCCTATCAAAAACCGATTGATCGGTATAACTCCGCCAGTTTGAATCGGATCAAAAAATAAAAACAGTGTATCTGAAGAATCTTAATAGGACCCTTTCACCAAAAAATCTGCTATTTTGAAGCATATTTACTTCCATTTTATCAAGGCGGGAAAAATCATTTACTTATATACCCTTAAATCTCTACCCAAAAACGATTAATTGGCATAACTCCGCCTTTTTGAATCAGACCGAAAAATAAAAAAAGCGTATCTGAAGAATCCTTCTAGGACCCTTTCATAAAAAAAATCAGTAATTTTGAATCATATTTATTGGGTATCGTCTGCAAATGGTCTGAAACGGATAGAAACTAAGTTTTCAAGTTGGGTCGAGTGTATAGCTCTTATTTTCTTCAAAAATTTGGCTAAAAATTGTATACATCCTGAATGTCCTGCACTTTTTTAGAAGTAATAATATGAGTTTATACTGGATATTCCATGAAACTTCAAATGCTTTAATACCCAGTATGTAAACAGTTCTTCGATGTATGTGACATCGACAGTATGTAACAGGATGGGGTGCGCTACTCTGGTCTCAAATTGTACAACAGGTTGCCAGACAATATAAAAGGAAGAGCCTGGTATTGAAAACTTTTAAAAAAGCTTAAAACTTTCTTTGTGCAGGCGGGCATTTTACTCGGCGGAGGTGTACCTTAGGTTTTAAATAGATTATATAGTTTTTGTAAGTTTTATTTATATTACTTGATTTATATCCAGCTAATTTTCACTATTTATGTTGTGTATGTGACAACTCAAATATATACTGGAGCCTATTTGTACACCAAATGAGGCTAATAAAATGAGAGAATATTTTAAACCTGGAACACAACCAATAGTTTTCAAAATCGAGGTCATAGCTTTATCCTGTTGATATGTAAGGAAGCCAAATGTTAATAAATAACCGATAACCTAGTTGGCACTTTGCTATAGACCTAGTACTTTCTACTGTCTAGGCTAGGGAACAAGTAACACACTAGCTCTATGCTCTACTAGGTGAACAAATTGTATAAAATTACCAATAAATTGGAGAGGATTTGTTGTTATGTAATTCCATGACATTTAGAAAACAACAATGATAACAGATTGTTTTTAATTTATATTCTTAATTAGTATTTTTGTTAGTCGTGAGAAGAAACGTTGTTATAGGCTACAGCTGTCGAAAGATAAAACGGTTTGATTAATGTAAACATTATGGCGTTGTAAGCTTGCACGGTTGATAGTAAAAATGTCAAAATGTGTATAGAAGATAATTATTTTTGGAAATTACGGGAAATATTTTTAGAGTTAGGCCTCAAACTTTAGTGTTTCAGAAAAAGCCTGTTGACATCACATGCTAATCCGCCGCTTTATTTACAGTTTAAGAATTTCAACTTCAAATGTTATGAAAACAACAACAATGTTATGAACTTAAAACAAAATATGCAAGAAAAAGACAGAACAACATTTTCCTGCTGAAGAAAATTCTAGGTCAAGGTTATGTTATCTTTTAAATATACTTTCAAATGCAAATATCGTTCTTGTATTTTTCAACAGTTTACCAAGATCCGACTTTAAAGATTTTAATTAACCCTTCATATGGCAGTGCTATAGCGAAAATTAAAAAGCCGGTTTTTAGCGTTTTGCAAGCATTTGTTTTTAAATTCTAAAAAAATAGTAAATGAACCTCAATCCAAAAGTGTTCCATAGCTTTTTTGTAGAAAAAACTTCAAAGAATTCAAATATGCCACTAAAAATTAGTTTTCTTTTAAAATTGTAAAAGTTATTTCCTTTAAACAGCAATTTTGTAAAAATACAAATTAAATTTCGAACACTTTTAAAACATTAAACAACAGATTAATATTTGATCTGTTTTCAAAGTTTCTTCTTTTTTTAAAATTAAAAGTACATAATTGGTCGGATTGTTTGGAAATGAATTTTATTGTTGTAGGACCTGGGTTCATGTGCGTTTAATTCTTGGGGCTTGGGTATGTTTTAAATTGCACAATG
>JAGFPH010002392.1:110274-153467 GCA_018207615.1 Philaenus spumarius | reverse complement strand
AACGGACAGAATAAAATTCCAATTTCTCTCTATTATATAAAAAACCTGTCATTTGTGTAAGACATCTGGTCATGCTGCGCATGCGTCAGGATTCAGATCATCGCTACCCCCACTACCCTACCCCGACCCAAGTGCCTCTGTCCTAATCAATCGTCATTTCTGAGAAAATATCGGAGTATATTATAATATGAATTCATTCGCGGGGTTAGTGAGCAAAGTGACCAGGTGACAGAGAGGTGGCCTGCTCTTGGATACACATCTTGTTAACACGTATGTGTTCCAAAAGTTAGAATTCAAGAGTATGTCTATAAATTTTGTGGATCAAATTTGGCAACCTAAAAATTAAATATTTTTGACTGTCGTACATTGAGGCCTATACTTTATAGAGAGTTTATAAGAATCAACACAATTTTATTAGGAATTGCGATTTGAAATTTAGCAATACTTCTGAAAATGTTTGTTTGTTTTTTAATTTCCTGATTCCGAAAGTAATGAAGCTAAAAGTTTCGAACGCTTTGGAAATAAAGATATATTTTGCATCAGGAAAATTAACAATTACAGTTGCAATTTCTTTTGAAAAGGGGATCAACGATACATTTGAACACATACGACCGCATATTGGCCATAGTTCGCTAAAACCACAGTGTCCATCTTTGATGATAGCGACATTGTCGTTGAAACGCTTTTAAGTTAGTAAAAGAATTAGTTGTGAGATTTTGTGTTCAAGTTTTATTATTTCAAGTTATCTTCTCACAAGTCATCTTCTCACAAGTCGTTCAATAGTTACTGTAATTATTGTAAAACTAACTACTAGCTCAACCAAATATGGAGGAGTTAAACTGATCTGCTTCAGTTTGGACAAAAATTGACAACTTCAGCTGTAGAAATGCGTTTTACATTTAGTTTTCAACCTTTGCTCCCTAAAGCGTTTAAATAAGGAACAGTTATTTTGGTGAAGTAGTTAATTTAGCGTCGCAGTTAAGTAAATGAACTGTTCTTAGAAAGTTGAAACTAAATTATTAAACAGTCGGTGGCCACGCGACATCGCGTGAGACGTTGGTTCCTGTTGGTTATGCTAATCGCAAGACTTGTACGGGGTTTTTAAACATACTTGAGGCGAAGAAGGGGAGAATGAGGGTAATCTCCAAACGCTGTGTGATTTCTAAATATTTTGTCGAGGAATAATCTACTGATATTGTGAAACTTATAATAGGGAATATAGGGACAGTTTTGAAAATGAAATAATGCTTCCTCCTTGGAGAACTTACTGCTTAATATATCTGAAGAGGAGTTGATAACCACCCAGGTTTTTAGCCTAAAAAAATATATATATGTATCTGAAATTTACAAATTCATAATTATATGTTTACCGTTAGGTCTACATATTTGGTAAATGGGTCATTCTAAAAAAAGTACCTTCATGTTATGAGTATTTAAAAAACCGTACACAATGTCTTTATAATTTTACTATATTTGGGATATTTTACAGCATTAAATATGGCTTTTAAGATGCATTTAATTTAATAATTAATGAAATTCTATTTTTTTAAACTCAAAATACTCCAAAAGTCTACTTCGTGGTATGTTACCAGTTAATTTGTAATGAAAAGGTGTGAATTTGTATAATTGTTTATGAATTTTATTATTTTTTCATTTGATTTATATATAATTAGGGGATCTGCCATTGCTCGCTTCGCTAGCCAACTCCTGCGTTGACATATGGTGGTGCAATGCAAACCACAAACTCCCTAATTTTGTTCATAATTTTTACATTTTTTCAATTTGTTTATAGTAATTTTTACGGAAATGATGATTGATTAACACTTGTATCTAAGTTTGGTGGTGGGGGTAGCTGTGACTTGTACATAATGTAAGACATAGATCGAAGTAGACTAGCATATCCCCAACATTTGTCCACAGTGATTTTGTCTAAAGTTTAAAAAATTTTATAAACATTTTTAACAGGTATTTTAAATATTTTCGGAATAAATTAGCCTAAAATATTGTCTGAAAAGTCCTCTAAATGCTAATTAAAGTTTCGTCAAAATTGGTTCAACCATTCCGGAGATTAGCCCGGATAAACAAATAGACAGACAGACAAAAAAGTCATAAATGTGTGTTTAGGTTTTGGTAATGGGTGAATAACCACATGAGCTTAGAAAAAAGCTTATATTTTGAAGTTACAGACAGACACTTCAATTTTATTTATATGTATAGATAAAGAAAATATACATAAGTACTTTAATATACATTACAATGCATTTAGTGGCCGACATATTTTTATTTTATTTATCAAAATAATGTCACTGTATCAACTCCATGGAAGAGTGCTATTTCTAAAAAAATGCGAAAATAGAGCAGGTAGTTCTATAGCTGGTAGTCGTATGATGAAAAAACAGACATGTTTTTTGTCACAAAAAATAATTAGATATTTCTTTAAAATATTTAACCAGAGTTTTAACTGTAATCTTTCAAACCTTAAAATCAACATTTTATCAACGTGCTATTCCTAAATTCATCAACTCCATGGGATACCATTTTTGAAACCATGGAGTTGATTTACTCGTCTGTTTAAACCATTTAAAAGGAAATTCTTACTGCAAATATAACTTAGTGTATAAATAGGTTAACAAATATTTAGTAAATAGAGAACACTTTATATGGTTTTTGTAAAATGTTTTAGTCAATTTCGTGGCCTCTTCGTTTTGAGAGTATAAAACAATCATTTAACTTTACTGCTGATATCCTATTCTTAATTAAGTAAGTTTTCCATATAAGTTTAAAAAAAATCACATTAGAACCAAAAATATGAGATAAAAATAATTTCAGAACTGAAAGTATTCCGTTTTTTTTAGAGTAACCCAAATAGCAAATGGGGTTTTCAGATCTAGTTTCTCTACAAAATGTTTACTTTTTACTCATCATTTAAGGTTTACGTTGCCTAAAAATCGTAATGTACTGTTTTAACAAAAATCCATTTCTTTAATAAGTAGTAATATTTCTCCAACAGATTGACCAGGTGGAATTAAATAGTTTCAAATGTACTCTAAGAATTGCGAAGACTGACGAACCTGTGGTTGCACTGTTGACAGGCGAAGCATTCCAAGTGGTAGACGTTGTTTCTTGCCCGCATGACCATCTCAAACGCTGGGATAACTTTAGAGCACGCGGCGCAATAGCCTGTGTTGCCAAACAATCTGAAACAAGGCAAAGCACACAGATTGGTAACAAGTCCTGGGGATACTAACTGGACTAATATTATAACAATTAACAGAGTTGAGCAACTAACTTTAATTAATGTGAATTGAAGTCAGTCAGATTTTCCACGTTTCAATTTAATTGAACCCGTATTGTATTGCATTCGATAAAAGTCAAACATTCTTAGGGTAGATAAGCGGTTCTTACAATAGTCGTAAGAGTAACTAATAATTCAAATTAATCATTTAGAGAAAAATTAAAAAGTGGTTGTAAAAAGCGTCGTCTTCATGTCTTCTATGAACAGACAACCTTTATTTGTTCTAAGGAAAAACAACAAACATTATTTTACAACTCATTTTCGAGTACAAATATCTAAATAAATGATTTGATAAATAAGTTTGAAAACACTTACTCCGTCTGTAACTTTATTTGTTATTTCTGTATTTACTCTTTTCAGTACGTATATATCAGACTCATATATGTTGTGTAATGTGTGTGTTTTTAGTGTTTTAATGCTAAACGTCCTGTTTTAAGCGATGATTCTGATGATGGGAAATAAGCACTGAAACGTGTAAATAAGGAAATAATTTCATGATGCATCTGGACTGTTCAGTTGAATGGAGAGAATTTCCAAAATTAAGTTTATATGATTTAGGCTTTCAACTAACTACTTGGTCTATTCATGAATGTGCTGAATAGCTGCCTACGTGTATGAAATATATTAGTAGAATTTGTTTGCACCTAAGCCACCATCCATGCTCACGCGCTGTTTAGTTCCGCTAAGATCGAAAACACTCTCTTTGCTAGTTCGCGCCCTTGGATTATGGACTACTAGTAGATTTCCGGTATATATATATATACATAGTATATAATGTTATTAATAGTGTACCTAACTATTTCAGTGTAAACTGAGCGTGCAAACAAGTATACTACTATTCTACTAGCAAATTACTATTGTTAAGAAATTTTATCAGTTATTTACTTCTAGATTAGTAACAAAAGACCTGAGTACCTGAGATAATCCCTTCTGCATAGGATAAGATTAGCTTTAGTATACAGAGTAGATCCTACTTCGCCCAGTCTGCAGTCGCAGCATCCACATTTGAGACAATCTTCGTGCCAGAACATGTCCAGAGCTTTCAGCAGAAATCTGCGAATACGAAAAATAAAGATTATAATGATGCTTTTTTTCTCATAATTGCATTAACATTAAGACAAAACTATTGACTGTAAGCTTAATAACATTTTCCAGTACGGTAAGCCATATTAAAACTAAAGAAAAATCTATAACTATCCTGTACACGTGCTTCGCTTAAGATGCACATTCATATCTTAACAAAGGTTTTATATAAGCCTAACTGTAATGTGTAGTTATTTATATAAGCCTAACTGTATTGTGTAGTTATTTATATAAGCCTAACTGTATTGTGTAGTTATTTATATAAGCCTAACGGTATTGTGTAGTTATTTATATAAGCCTAACTGTATTGTGTAGTTATTTCTATATAAGCCTAACTGTATTGTGTAGTTATTTATATAAGCCTAACTGTATTGTATAGTTATTTATATAAGCCTAACTGTATTGTGTAGTTATTTATATGATCACATTATCTCACACATAAAACTGTACATAGTTTATGTTCCACAATGTAGGCCTACACGTCAAACATTTTACCGCATTAGATAATTACATTTTAAAATTTGGTAATTTTGTCATCTTGTTGTCAATAAATATTTTACCGTTGAACGAAATCACAAAGTTTAAAAACGAACGCACTTACAGGTTTAATAATTACTTCATAAAGGTTACATTTGTTGTTTACCGTACAAGAAAATAAGTCAAAACCTTGATCAGCTGCGTAATTATTAAAAAACACGTAGTAAGATTTTACTAATAATAAATCAGCTATTATTTATAAATACAAAATCACTATAAAACTCACAACAACGGTTTGAAGGCATTTAAGTGTTTTATTATTTAACACATTTAAAGCAATACAATGACTCATTTATCATTTTTGTTAAAGGAAGGTTTAAGCTTCAAATTGATTTTTTTGCTTGTAGCCTTACTGGATTGTTAATGATTTACTAACTTTAATTATCTTATGGTGATTCTGTCGAATAATCCTTGATTTTATGTAGTTATATTTCCTTAAAACATGACGCGTTTCGACTCTTTATTCAGTTTTTGAATTTGAAAATGACTGAATAAAGAATCGAAACGTGTCATGTTATAAGGAAATATAACTACATCAAATCAAGTATTGTTCGACAGAATCGCCATAAGGTAATTAAAGTTAGTTCAAATTGATGTGTATATGTTATCAGCGTATGTTAAATGGTTCTCACAACTAAGGACGAGTTTCTAGACAAAAGTTTTCCCATATAAATAACATGGGGAATTTTTAGGACTTTATATTTTATCATAAATTAAATTGGAGGAAATGATAAATTTTATTTTTTTGGTGAGTACATATTGGAATGTTTTGGATTTAAATTGGCACATTTATCATTACCCCCACGTTAACTGGTTCCCCCAAACTAAGGGGTGGTTCCTATAAAAAAGTAAAAATGTTCTCCCATGTTCTAACATGGTGTAATTTTTTAAACGTCAGTTATTTATAAAATACAGTGATATTTTATATATTCTGTAAATCTTTAGCTTTAAACGTTTAAAATTACACTTCATTTGTACAAATTGTTTGAAAATAAAGACGTGACGTGCATATAATGAAATTCCTTCCAATTAATACATAAGATGATTTATTTAAACTAACATATTGCGTAAGTTCAGTATCTAAACATTATTATTAACATTATTAGTGCGGCACTTGTAGCGCTTATGTTCTATTTAAAACAACAGTAAGGAAATAAAATACAAACTTCTAATATTATATGAAAACAAATATTACACAACAGAATCTATATAGGTCATCAAATCAGGTAATAAAAAACAACGCAGTCACACAACTGTTGTGCTATAAATCAACAAAATGGCATCAGACGAAAAATATACATTAATCTGCAAGAACTATACGTGACTATCTGTTGTCTGATTTGTTTGAACAAAATTAGTCTCAACTAAAACAAAACTATACAGTTGTTGTTCAACTTTTTAATGTTGTTTACTTGTAAATGATCATAACGCGTTCTTTAACTCAGGCTTTTCGCCAATAAAAAAAATGTTTTCACAGAATGACTTTTCGACAATTATGACACCAACTTATAGTGACTAAACTGTTTATGCACACACTGAACTGCTAATCACTGTGTATCGAAAATTGACAATTTATTACCAATTGGAATTATTATAAACTCATTTATTATAAAAGGAAATTATTGAAAAGTTTGTTTGGTTTTTAATAAGCTTAAATCTGTATAATTTGTATCCGCGAGAGGTTTATAATTAAAAATTAGAGAGATAAAAATAATGCTACCGTATTGCCTACCTCGCCCTTTCTTCTTTTGCTGTTATATTATATACTGCAACACAATACGATTATAATATATAAACCAGACATGAGGTTTCTGTTTATTTAATAAATCTTGATTATTAGTTTTTCGCTGTTTTCTGAAACTTGAGTTTTTCCAAGTTTAGATACACTTTTCTCAGAAAAAAATTAAGGTAAAGAGCGGAAATTTGTTATGGTTACTTTTGACACTACAGTAAGCATAAGGAACGTATAAAAACATAACAATTAAATATAGTTTTGTTGAGAAAAACATGTAAAACTACTTTTTAACAAATCTTTAAACAAGGTTTACTAAAAATGTTTATTCTAAAGAATTTATTCAGTAAGGCAAATATTTTTGGTTCAGTAAGACTACCAAAAAACACAGTTGAAAAAAAATAATAAAGAAGATAGCTTTTCTAGTTTCTGAGAAAATTGTACTTGCATTAGCATGGTGAAAGATAGGGCGAAGAACTCCCCTTAATACTCTCAAATAAAGTGGTCTCTGGTTGGTGTGCTCTAGCTTCAAGTAAAAAGCAACAGGTTAAAATAAAAAATTAAGTTTAATTTATGTAAGTATACCAATCTCAATAAAACTTTAAAAAATAAATTTACCTTTCAGCAATAGGTTTTCCGCATCCAGCACAGTCCTGTGTGAGACCTTTAGAGTCCATTTTCATTCCTGGAAAATTAAAGCCTCAATCAAACGAACGTTAGTTAAATAATATATTACTTTCTACAACTAAAAAATTAATCAGCATAGAAAATTATAAAGTGCTCACAAATCTGAACCGACAACTATTGGTCTAAGCTGTGAGCAACGATCACTTTTGAGAGAACAGTGACCAAATGAAATACGCAAGCACTCAAATTCCAGAGCTACATGTTTCAAACTGACTAGTAAACTGTAAATACGTTTTACAAAAATAGAACTACTATAAGCTATTATTTAAGCTAAAGATAAAAATGAGAATACCATGAAAAACTTCCCCATATAAACTATGGACAATCTAGGCTGGTAAAAGTGATTGGAGTTTGAATTTAAAATTGTAAAATTTTTAAAAATGAAGTTGTTTACGAAAATGTTTTGTGTACATAAATAAGTACCTAATTTTAAAGTTATTTAGCTACGGATAACGTAATTCAAATCAATAAATTTGTGTTTCTTACCGTCATCGTTATCCGATTCTTTCTTTAAGAAACGTGCTACAGCTGTTTCGCGATTAATCGCATTTTCAAACACTGTACACGAAACACATTAAAATATAAAACACACACAGTTCACACACGATAATTCTACGCCCATTGGGACGTCATCAAAAATAAAATAGCAAAAGTAAATTTTACAGCAAACCCAATATATGAAGAAATAATCAAGTCGGCTGTATGGAATTAGTCGTTGTAGGGATAACCTGTTCTTCGCAGTTGGCAACCCTGATTATCAGCTGTCCAACATTTTAAATAACTAATTGTAATGTATTCTGTTGGCCAACAAGTTTTAAAAATGTCGGACGTTTTGTGTATTTTTGTGTGCTATTTTATTTTTGACGACGTCCCAATGAACGTAGAATTATCGTGTGTGAACTGTGTTTGTTTTATATTTTAATGTGTTTCGTGTACAGTGTTTAAAAAAAAAAATACTATTTTATTTTTGACGACGTCCAAATGGGCGTAGAATTATCGTGTGTGAACTGTGTGTGTTTTATATTTTAATGTGTTTCGTGTACAGTGTTTGAAAATGCGATTAATCGCGAAACAGCTGTAGCACGTTTCTTAAAGAAAGAATTGGATAACGATGATGGTAAGAAACACAAATTTAGTACCTAATTGTTTATTAATACTTTGTCAGAAGCAAAGTTTCCCATATTCAAAGATGTTATCGTTAATGGACTGCAATCGACAAATAACCATGTTTGAAGAGCCGGAACAACAAGATATAGCAGAAATGAAAGCATAAAAAATAGCCTGAAGTTTTAGCCACAGTATGTTTGCCATAACACTGATTACAACTGGCCGCCTCTGACCTGCACTTTTAACAAACCTGCTCGTTGCAAAACAACTTAATTGATGATACTAACTTGTATATGTTTACAAAGTGGAAACATAGTTTGACTAGAGATTTTAGGTTAGAACTTAAGGCTTTTTTTTAATTTTCATCCGTTCAACGAATACATAGCGACACGAGTTGTTTATCAGATGACGACTTTTAAAATAAGTTAGTAATTCGTATTTCTTTTCCGGGCCTTGAATCCTGTTAGTTCATTGTTAGACTATATAAATATGTAACATATCTCAATATGGGAAGGTTTGCTTCTGACAAAGTAATAGTAAACCATTACCCATACATTAAATAATATTTTATTATTTTATTGTATTATGTAATGTTTTTGTTGCCTACTGAAATTACATTTTCCAGTATCGAGTCAGTGAATTATGAAACTTGCATAGTAAATAAACTTGTTACCGGCACCAGTGTTTTACAAAAATGTTTAGTAGGCATATTAAATTGAACTTTATACATTTTTAATAAATATTATGAAATTTTGTTAATATATTTTGAGTTTTTTTTAATTGTTAATCAGTAGAACAGTGTACAAATAATTTAGTTTTTAGACGTATATGGATAGTTCCCGTGGTTGTGGGTCTGGATCTCAGTTTTACAAAACAGTTCAAGCAAAAATACGTTCTGTACAAAGTACTTGCATGTCAGTAAAAGAAAAACATCTGGTATAACTGACATTGACAGTTCAAAAAAGTAGCAAGGTTGTCAGTGTGTGTCAGTGAGTGTCAGTTAGTGTCAGTGAGTGAGTGAGTGCCAGTGAGAGCGAAAGTGATGCCAGTGAGTGCCAGTGAGTGTCAGTGAGTGAGTGCTTCAAATAGCAAACCAAATACTTGATTTTAAGAAGTCCTGTTTACATTTTCGCACACTTTCGAATTGCGTGTAAATGCAGTAGTAAACTCTTAGTTCAATACTTAGTTGATACTGTCACCAATATAAATCCATGAAAAATAATTTAAAAAAAACTTTAAGGATAAAATAACACAAATACAAAATGACATATGTAATGCTTTATTCGTCATGTCAGATTCATTTCTATTAGAGTTAATGGAAAAAGAACTTTTGATAGGAACGTATAAGCTCATAGCACGTCTCTGAACCATTTTAATCTTTAGGATAAAAAAGATAACCTTTCTCAAAACCCATTTCACTGAAAATTTAAACAAAGGTTTTTGTTGAGACCGTAAGTAAGTAAGAAAGTAAAATTTCGGTAGTAACAAGTAACGAGGTTTTGATTGGTTAGGGGATGTGTTTTAACTACCCTCTTCCACTTCCCCTTCCCACAATCGGACCGTTTCCCAAAGTATGCCATTACATGCGGCTTGTTCGATCCCTCCCCTCCTCATTGTCTAATGAACTGTTATTCCGCTGTGTAGATCTTGCTGTGCCGTCACCCCATTATACCGCTTCCTCCTAGAAGCTTTGCGGTCGTTTCTGAGAATATGTTTAGTGTAAAAATGTTTATGTATTTATCAGAAGTTTAGAGAGCGGTATTAGTCTAGTTGCTGCTGTTATAGGTTCCAATTAGGCTTCGTTGGCTTTATGTGTGTTATTCTAGTCAACGTCCTTTATTAGTCCAAGAGTTAAAAACGAAACTAGTTAAAAAATAGTCGAAACGAAATACTTTGCCCCTTCAAATAGTCTAAACGCAAGAACTCTTACACAGATGTATATAAAGTTGTATCACCCAGTTATGAAGGCTGATGTTAAAACACGGTAATGTATTCAAACCGTTGTACCCTAAAAGTAACACTTACATTTAGAGTGAAACAATAGTCCATTGGGTTTTGAAAATTTTAATATTTATAGTTTTTACAGTTATGTATCTTAAAAGGAAAAAGAACCCTTATACATTCACTAATTTGTAGTTAGGAACATAAAATTCCCTGCAATAAAATTTGTCAAAATAAAGCTACTTGATATGAAACATATAAAACTACTAATATTTTACCCGTAATAAAAGAATATATATTTGAGAGGGGACAATGTTTGTTGTATCAAAAATGAAATAAATAAATATTTTGTGAAAAAGTTATGAAAATATGTTTTTTTTTATTGGCAATTTTTTACACACCGGGAACCTTTTAGAGAAACTATATAGGAATGGTTTGCTATCATCAAAGCTCCAGGAAGCGTATAGTATCTATTCCATTGTATGGTATATTTATTAAGTACCAAACTTGAAAACGAATTATACAAGTTTAAAGTATCGTCCTTATAAACACAAATAACTAAATAAAACTTTAGCTAGAAGCCGAGCGAGAGAAGCATTTTAATCGAGTTACGGGGGTAGGAGGGTAAGACTATAAAACTGCTGTAAATATATGAATAAAGACAAAGTTTGAAGTAAATATTTTAAGGAGAGGTTGAAAATTGCTTTCAGTATCAATAAATAAAGGAAAAAGCAATTGAACAGAGTGTTTCATCGGGAAATGACTGTACAAAGCCAATTGGATGGGTACACAAAGTTCAGTTTGGCGTGAAATTGATTCGCTTACTGTAGTGGTGTTTGTGCCTTCAACCCCTTTCTAGTGGATGCTATAATGTTCCTAAGCGACACTCGGGAAACTAATGCTATTTTATTATCATAATTGTAAAACACTTGCTGTCAGTTTCACTATACAAATATCGTAAACAGATATATTATTTTATAATTAACTTTATTACCATTAGAGACCCTTATTTTCAGGAAAGTTACAATCTTTAAATAATACGATACAAAATAATACCACACATTCTCGAATACAGTAAAATAAAACTCTCATTTTAATTGATGGACTTGCATTTGTGAGCATCTGATCGTGTTATCTATACTAATATTATAAAGAGGTAAAGTTTGTTTGTTTGTTTGTTTGTATGTATGGGGTAATCACTGGCGCTACTGAACCGATTGAAAAAATAGTATTACTAATAAAAAGCTACACTATACCTGAGTAACATAGGCTATAATTCATTTCGGTAAAAACCTTTTTTTATTTTAATATTTGTAAATTTAGTCGGAAAAAATCTTAGGTTAGGCCTGGAATGATAAACCAACACATGTATTTACATTTATTACCATAGCAACCAATTGAATAAAATAACAGATAACATATAAATGTTTGCTTCAATATTTCCATTAACAGCTGATTTCAAAATTTAAAGCAATTATTTTTGTATTTCGTGCTTTTAGGTTAGGGTTTTAAAGTGTAGACCTGAGCTTTACTGGTTCTTTTAACTATTATTAACTGCTGTTATAAATTATAAAAAATAATTTGGTTTGAACATTTAACATTATTTACCATCTTAGTTTTGAGGTTATTATTAATACTACAACTTTATTATAAATAAAAGGTAACGTATGTTTTTAGAAGGTTCCATTGGGGGTTGGCGTGCGAAGCACGCAGGGGTCTCCCCTAGTATTTATATAATTTTACAGTAAAACCTTTTATCTTCTAAATCAGGGGCCGGTTTGAACCGGGGAAAAATTAGTGGTGTTAGAATAGAGAAACCACAAAAAACAGTTCAGAAACAATATATTAGACCCCTACAGTTTGTCAATTTGTTATTTCCTCTAGCTTCTACTTTACTCCTAATTTAAAGCATAAGTTGACAAACTGTTACACAAACCTACATTATAAAAATTATTATCTTGTTTTATATTACTTGTTGGAGTACATTTAAAAAAATCTTTGTGTGGAAAGGGACTATTGTTTATGTCTATTACTACTTTAACAAAAATTGCTCACTTAAGTATTAAAATGTTTAATGGCCGCCATTTTGAAACTAAATATATATTTTATTCCTTTTATCAGAAATGTAGATTACTAGGCTAAGACCAACAAACCTACGATTTCAATTTGATTTAAGGAAAAATTGTTTTGTAAAAAGCACAATCAGACACACAGACAAATGAGCAAAATAGGAATGACATGAATTTAGTTTTGACCAATATAATAACCTGGGGAAGTATTGGTCAGACATTTCTCAACACTCTGTATAGCGCGGAGAAGAGGTATTAATGAATTCGTTTGCATAAACTTCAGAGCAACACGTCTATATACTAACCCCGCGGGTTCTCTTCTTACACTCGCGACGAAGCAAATGCAGACAGTTGTATTCGCTAATATTTTCACGGAAAAGTATATTTATTAGGATAGAGCCACTTGGATTGGAGTAGAGTGGTGGGGGTAGCGATGACCTAGATCCTCACGCAAGCGCAGAAGGACAAGCAGTTTTGCTAGAATGACAGGATTTTTTGTATTTAATAGAGATATATATTCAGCTTTATACTGTTATCCTAAATATTTGCAGAAAGACAAAGTGTTTTACAAAGTGTTATAGTTTGATTATTTTTGTTCGTGCATCACTGAAGATGGCATTGTTTTGAAACGCGACGCTTTGAGTTAATAAGCCTTTTAGTTGTGAGATTTTATGTTCCAGTTTTATTTTATCAAGTTATCTTCTGATAAGGCAAGCTCATTAGTTATGTATTATTGACCCTAAAAGGTTTTCGTGGGATACCCTAGAAGGTTAGTTCTTTTCAGTGAACTAACCTAGTTTCCTAAAATGAAACTTTTTAATGAATAATTAATCTCAAACATTTTCTTAAAATAACATACTATTCCATACGATTTTCCACTACATTTTTGTTGATTTAAATTTACGTTACGTTTGATACATTTGTAAAATAGTCTGAAAAATGTCGCCAACACGTTCTTACTATAATCAACATGAGACCATTAAGGCTCTTCTTTACCTTGAAGAAAACTCCCGAGTGTACAGTATGATTTTAATAAAAAGGTCACTCAAGCCGCAAAATCGTTGAAACATGCATTCGTAATAACGTGTATCGGATTCTATTTACAAATTAATAATCTGGGAAACTACTTTAAGTTATAAAAAAGGCTTTATATTTTTTACCTGTTAGCTTAAAATATGGAAATTACTGTATTGCTTAAAACTAAAAAAAAATGCATTAAAAATAATCAATGTATACTCAGTTAAACAGCTGATTAAAAGGAGTTGCCGTCGATATCTTTCAATGAGATATAAGACAAAGCACATAGCCTTTAAGAACAATTTAAGATGTTTCACAACTTTTTAGGTTTAAAAACGGCGTCCGAAACACGTTATAGAACGAACTGCATATTTTTGCTGTTATACGCAAGGTATAGAAGACCCTCCTACTGTGAATGGTTTTATTACTGAAATTTTAAATAAGATCCCAAAACACACTTGGCTATTTTTCCTTTGGTCAAAATCATTTTTTAAATCGAGTAAATAATATAAAAATCTTTGGATCAGACGAGGGTAGGTTTTAAAACGACATGTTTCGGAGCTCTAACACCATCATCAGATCATAATACAGTAATTTGGAAGAGGTGGTCGTGCACTAAATTTAGAACATTTTACACCTAATACTGACACATACTTATTACAAATAATTCGACAACTGCTGACGTGAGTTGAGTGAACTTCCGAAATTAAGTTTATATGTTTTAATCATTTATTTGGGAAATTTATGTGAAATTTGGTGCGATAATAGTAGAATTTTTTTGCACTTCAGCCACCAATCCCACTCGCATCGGATAAATTAGCTTTGTGAGTGTGTACCTTTACCTTGCGACCCCGGATTATAGACTGCTTCGCTTGCGTCCCGGCGCTCGCCCGCCGATCAGAAGCTACTCCACGGTAAAGTACCTCACGTGGGTTTCAACCCGGTAATTTTATTGTATTTTACGTTTTGATCGATTCTGAGGGAATCAGACAGGCTATAAGGTGGTGTAAAAAAAAAACTCAGTGCAGAATGATCTCCTATAATTTTTTTTGTTAAACCCCAAAATAGTTCCATTCTTGTACAAACAATCTCAAAACAATTTACCGGTCAAAAAACGTGCTTACGGTTGTTAGATTTTTATAGCTAACAAACTCGTCCGAGTGACTTAAAAAACTAACCAAATTTGGACCAAATTGGGCGTAAAAAGCGGCTATTAAAGTGCGAACACTTATATACATATAACATTTTTAATGACACCCCAAAACGTGTTCTGGTGATCATGGTTGGTGCTCATTGACTACTCTCGACCTTATGTCTCACCATAAGAGTCACTGCATAGCTCATCTTTCCTGTGGATATTCGTTCGTGTCACTGCGATAGGTGCGCAGCCTAACGTGGAGGGTATAGTACTAGACAATATGTTTAAGTATGTTTAGCATTATAACTATTTTTATGTACAAGTAACACAAATAAAAGTATATTTTAAAAATTCCGTGACACATTCGTAAGATTACAGGGGCTTTATGGGAGGTTAAACAATAAACTCGACTAAAACAACACATTCCTGCGGCTAAGAACTTGAAAACCATTAAAAACTTTAGTCTAAGCCCAGGACCCCATCCTGTGCAAACAAAGCGTCTTCTAAAATATCTTTATAAGCTGAAAGGATGGTTAACAACGTCTGCAGTCCATAAAAACATGTAATTACATTAGAAGCTGATATTTGGTTAAAAGGAGCACCAAGTAGTCGGGAGACGGGAGAAGTTTAATCTATAAAATGGCAAATTTGAAGAGAAAGTCTTTTATAATTCATAGAAAGAGAGCTTTTAAGAAGATTGGAAGTATGCAATTTGTGTAATGGCGGCGGTCCCCTTAGATTGGATTGGATATCGCGTTCAATCATCAGTAATTGTATTGGAAGAACACTTAGTTTGATCAAAAGTCGGACCTCACCTAACCTAACCTAGCGGTGCAATGCTTAATAAACAAAATGGAATCAATAATTCATCCATTCTGAGCTGTGTTTGTTTCGCTCGCTATGTTCATCTGTCACGAGCAATTTAGAGATTGCATCGTCAGGTTAGACTCTTTCTCGATTACTACTTTAAACAATTGTTGCTAAATCAGTACTATGCGGTCTTTTAGCGAACTACTTCATTGTACACTTTAGAAGTTTAGACACAGACAAAACTTAAATGTTTACTAGTTAATTATATTTGTTCAACGTCCTATAATAAATATTAATTTAAGCAAACTTTAGGTACGGTATACATTTCTAAACAACTACAAGATAGCGACAATTAGGATGGAGCGCGAAGAGGGGGTGTACAAATCTCCTACGCCGGCTCCCACCACATTTCCCCTCTCGCGGCGGAGTACAGTCAGAGCCGCCTGCCCTACCTAATTCATGTCTGCTATGTAGTCGTGTTGATTGTATATCAACACTTTTTGGTAGTGACTGTACTGAAGACTCACAGTCGAGTAGGAGAGGGTAAGACGTTACAGCGCATGCTCAAATGACGCTTCACGCTACTTGGCAATATCGTTTTATAATAATTCGATCACGCCGCTGAACGGTTGACGTGAAATTGAGCGAATTACAATTTTATATGTTTTAGGGTTTCAACCAGATATTTGATAAATTGGTCTAGTCACGAAGGCGTTGAATAGCTGCCTGTACGTACAAAAATATTAGTCGAATTTGTTTGCACCTCGGCCTCCAGGCCCGGCTGACGTGCTGCTTCGTTTCGATCGCAACGGCCTAGTATTATGTATGGACTGCTTCAATTCACTCGCTAGTTTGCATCCCGGCCAACGGATCAGAAGCTGCCCCCACTGGCCTACAACAAACCGGTTACATGTATGGTTTTTTACATTTTAGGAACCAGACTGGTTATAAGTAGAGAAAAAAAAAATGTGCAGAATAATCTTCTATATTTATTTATTTAAAACTCCAAAAATCTTCATTCCAGTACAAAAAATCTCAAACAATTGTTATTTCTGGTCCAAAAACGTGGTTCGGTTGTCGGATTTTATTGGCTAAAGTACTCGTCTGAGCGACTAAGAAAACCAACGTGTGTACCAAATTTGGACCAAATCGGACATAAAATGCGTCTCTTAGAATGTGAACACATATATACATACATATATAACATTTTTAATGTCACTCTAAAACGTCTTCTGGGACAATGATAGCTGACCTTAGGTCTCAACATTAGAGTTACTTTATACTATAGCTATGGAAATTCGCTAATAAAGATACCCTAAAACGTTTTCTGGGGACCATGATTTGTGCTCATTAACTACTGACCTTAGATCTTACCATAAGAGTAACTGCAATATCCCGTATTTCCTACGGAAATTTGCTAAGCAAAATTTTGCCTTTTTTTAACAACACCCTGAAGTTTAAAACGAACTAGGCCTAGCTTTGGTTTCAGAGTTATAACTTACTTTTAAATAAGCATTTATTTAAAGTAAACCGGGTTTTATGGCTTGTTCATTACTTAAATATTATTCAATAAGACTCATTATCCTGGAATAAAGAGTGCAAGATTAGTTGTAAACTGAAGAATGTTTCATTATTAGCTAATTTCCATGGGAAAAATTAGCTATTGCAGTGGCCCTTATGATGAGACCCAAGGTCGGGAGTAGCAAATGAGCACCGATCATGGTCCTCAGAACACGTTTTGGGGTGTCATTAAAATTCATATATATGTATATATGTGTTCACACTCTAATGACCATATTTTAGTTCTATTTGTTCCAAATTTGGTACACGTGTTGGTTGTCTATGTCGCTCAGACGAGTTCGTTAGCCAAACAAAATCCAACAACCAAAAGTACGTTTTTTGACAGGTAGTAACTATTTTTGAGATTTTTACTACGAGAATGAAAGTTTTTTTATAGTTTTTTTCTAAAAATATAAATGTAGGATGTTATTCTGCGCATGTTGTTTTTTTACGCGACCTTATAGCTCGCTTGGTTCTCCCAAAATCGAACAAAACGTAAAATACCATAAAAGTACCCGGTTTGAAGTCAAGTGGTGCAAACTCGCAAGGCCACTAGGAGGACACAAATTCTACTAATATATTGCGTACACACAGACAGCTGTTCAACGCCTTCGTGAGTAGACCTATTTCCCAAATTGTTGGTTGAAACCCTAAAACATAGGCATATAAACTTAATTTTGGAAATTTGCTCAACTCACGTCAGCGGTTCAGCTGCGTGGTCGAATTATTAATAATTAAAAATGGTAGTAAATTATCAATTTTAAGCATACTTAAAGATATCTACAGTTCTATGCCCTCCATGTTAGGGCATAGGCCTATCGCAGTGACACGCGCTGTTTATTAGCGAATTTCCATTAGGGTGACTATTGCAGTGACTCTTATGGTGAGACCTAGGATCGGGAGTGGTTAATGAGCACCGATCACGGTTCCCAGAACACGTTTTGGGAGTCGTTAAAAATGTTTTTTAAGTCTCTCGAACGAGTTCGTTAGCCAAAAAATGTAATAACCAGAAGTACGTTTTTTGGCAGAAAGTAAGGATTTTTTGAGATTTTTCATATTAAAATTAAAAAATATAGATACAGGCAATTACTCAGCACATTTTGTTTTTCTTACACGACCTTATAGCCCGTCTGGTCCTCCCAAAATCGGTCAAAACATAAAAGTACCCGGTTCAAATCCACGTGGAAGATTTTACCTTAAAGGCAAGGTTCTGATCCGAAGCCGATGACCGGGAAGTAAACTCGCGAATAGAGTTTGTCCACCACGAGCGAAGCGAAGCAGTAAATACTACGAAGCCGAGAGGTCTAGGCGCAAACTCGCAAAGCTTTTATCTTTTATAGAAGCTGAAAAAGTCGTTCCGTTGAAAAAGTTGTATTTACTAAAAACAGTACTAAACATACTACACTAACTATAAGGTTTTAATTTGATATAGATAGATTTGATATCTGGACAGTTTTAGATGCAGTGTTATAGTGAAAGCTAAGAGAGTTGGTTGCCATAGCAACGAATATGGCAAGCATATGCTTAAACTTAAAACTCTGCTCGTTATTAGTAAACTTCCACCAAGTAAACAAGTTATACAGGGTGACTGGTGATACGTGTTAAAGCAATTTTTGTGATAAACTACTTAATAGTAGTGACAAAACCGTGAATATTTAATTTCGTTTAGTAGCATGCTCCTGGATTAATTTTGTAATTTTGTTGTCTTCAAAAATCGGTACAGTAAAACTGATTTTCTTTTTACTTTTTATCACCAGCCACTCTGTATAATATGCTCTTAAATAGAAATATTTGAAGAACCCTCTTTAGAAAAAAACAACAACAATTGTTTGCTATCTTTCAACTACGTTTACTTTAAGTTCTATTGTTATTTAATTTGTTTGTATCAGGCAGTTGGTTTTAATTTAACGTAAATGCAGGCCTACTCGATTTAAGAAACACTTTATACTTTCCTTAGCTTAAACAGAACTACCATTTAATTCTTCATTTTATACATTCTTAGAGTTTTACAAAATTCTTAAAATCAGTTATACAATTTACTACCTTCAATATGGTACGAACTCGCGTTTCCTTCATATTTTCTGACTTAAAAAGACTTCTTATTTACTTTTCCCAATAAAGAAGCTTTTATAAATTGCATACTAATTTAAACAGCATACATACATAAATATACTACTAATACAATTAACAGATTATTAATTTTATCCAAAATTAATCGGAATAGCCTACTAAATTGCTTGGTGAGGATTGCCGTGGAAAATAGTAAAATGATTCGTCATCTAATAAAATTTTAATTTGTTTTAGAAATCATTTATACTTTTGATAGTCTTTTTTACGAAGTCTAGGTTTGATAAACAACCTTTTCTCTTAAATTGGTGAAAATCGTTCATTTTATTTATTTGAAAGAAACAAGAAAACATTACTTAATTCTTTTTATTTTTTCATATAAAAATACAGTCTGAAGTGAAATGAAAATCAATGAACATGACGTTATCAGATGATTGAAGGTAAAGGACAAGTTTTATGAAATTTGGCTTGTGATCCTTAAACTAAAGCGGTTGATTTGTATCATCCTTTTGACCAACTGTGTGTCGCGAGAGTTAAATTACCTAAACAAATACCTATAGAACTCTTAAATACATGTTGTTCTCTTTTAGGGATTTTTAATTACAGATGTATAATTATATAAAAACAATTTTGTACAACTTGATATAAGTGATTTTTTTAAAAATATTTAGGTTTAGATTATTTACGAGCACAAATATAACGGTATCCAAGTCACTTTACTAATAACAACTGCAAATTATAGTTACCTATAAAATGATGAATCTGTCCGTCTTGTGACTTCTTTTATACTCTTAATTTACGCGTTTCGGGGCCGTGGTCCCATCATCAGAATGAAAAATCGCTCCATTGGAGGTCGTTAAATGTTACAAAAAACACAAACACATAAAAAGACACTACACACGCACACGTATAAGAACGACACATATGGTGTGTCTCGCGCGGTGGATAACGTAGCGCTACTAAAGTTAACCTCGCAAATGAGGACCATATGTGTCGTTCTTAAACGTGTGCGTGTGTAGTGTCTTTTTATGTGTTTGTGTTTTTTGTAACATTTAACGACCTCCAATGGAGCGATTTTTCATTCTGATGATGGGACCACGGCCCCGAAACGCGTAAATTAAGAGTATAAAAGAAGTCACAAGACGGGCAGATTCATCTTTTTATAGGTAACTATAATTTGCAGTTGTTACAAATATAACTCTAGAAGTTTAAATAAAATTTATTTAGAAGACCAAAAATTAAGGATTAAAAAAAACTTTTGTATTTCTAGGTCTTAAATATTTTAATGTTCAAATGAAGCAGTAAATAAATTTAATTACTCATTGAAAAGTTTCTTGATGAGCAGGCGTGATGTTTCCCCTCTTGATTTGAAGAGATTAGAAAAATTATTATAAAAAACAAACAAATATACTATATATAAACAAAATAGTTAAAATTTTAAAAGCATTTTAAAATAGTTAAAATAAATTTGTTAGGCCTTCTTGCATCATATATGTATGGGTCAATATGGATAATTATATGGATGTGTGAGTACTTGTGTTTATTTATTTTGTTGTTGTAGTACATTTTTTATGTAGGTCTAAATGCAATCATACGGTTGGGTTTCCTTTGTTTTAGACTGGAAGTTGTAAATCAGAGGTTGGTTTGTTTTTTCTTGGATATAAAAATAACAAAAATAGAAGTATGTATGTTTGATTGTGTAATCTCTGCTTGTAAGTTGGATTAAAACTTAAGGTCTACGTCAGCAATTAATTTGGTCTGTTCTTGGTAATGTATTTGCATTTTGTTCTTTTATTAGTGTATCCATATGAACAATTAGTTTAGTAATTTTGGTTGTTTCAAATTTAAGTATTATTATGTAAATATTAATGTAGCTAGTATTAAGTGCGCGCTGCAGTATGAGCATAATATGTCACAAGGGGCGACTATGTAAGTTTCAGCCATCTCTACTGGATATGATGGCTAAAGTAGTTTCTAGCAAAATAATTCGACCACGCAGCTGAACCGCTGACGTAATTTGAGTGAATTTCTAAAATTAAGTTTATATGTTTTAGGGTTTCAACCAACTATTTGGGAAATTGATATACTGACGAAGGAGCTGAATTGTGTGTAAGAAATAAATATATTAGTAGAATTTGTTTGATCCGAAGCATCCAGCCTAGATTCACTAGCTCTTCGTTCGCTTTTCGAGTTTACTCCTCGACCTTGCGGTCTCTGGTTTTGGTCTGCTTCGCTTCGCTCGCCAGTCGCACGTGGATTTTACGATTTGATTGATTTTGGGGAGCCAAGCGAGCTATAAGGTCATGTAAAAAACAAAATGTGCAGAATAATATCTTACATTAATTTTTTTTAGATAAAATCCCCAAAAATGGCAATCTATTACGGAAAATCAAAAACAATTTATTTCCGGTCAAAACACGTGCTTGCGGTTGTTGGATTTTTTTGGATAAGAAACTCGTCCGAGCGACTTAGACAACTAGCGTGTTTATCAAATTTGGACCAAATCGGACTTAAAATGCGGCCGTTAGAGTGTGAACACATATATACATACATATATTAAATTTTTAACGACACACTAAAACGTGTTCTGGGGAAATTATCGGTGCTCATTTACTACCCCCGACCTTAGGGCTCACCATAAGGGTCACTGCAATAGCTCACCTTTCTTATGAAAATACGCTAATAATACGGTTGTGTTTCCTTTGTTCTGGACTTGAAATTGTAAATCAGAGGTTGATTTGTTTTTTCTTGGATGTATGAATGACAAAAGTAGAAGTATGTATATTTGATTGTGTAATCTCTGCTTGTTAAATTAGATTAAGCTTTTATAAGTGCAGTTCAGCAATAATTAATTTGGTTTATTCTTAGGAATGTGCATTTTGTTCTTTTATTAGTGTATCCGAATAAACAATTTGTTGAGTAATTTTTTAAAAATTTAAATACTGTACTATGATGTAAATATTAATGTAGCTGGAAGTGTACACTGCAGGAGGCCTAATTATATGTCATAAAGAGCTACTGGATATGATCGCTGAAGTAATTCATAGCAAATGGAAAAAAGGTTCTAATGAAAAAAAATGGAATAAAACTATTTTTCATTTCATTTTCAAATAAATCCAAGTCACAGTGTACAACATTTTTTTGAGTTCATTATCTGCCGAGAAGAAATGTTTTTTTGACATTCTGAAGTACGACAAAATCAAAGAGTAGGTATACGTGACTATTTTTTAACCGATTTTCTTGGAATAACACGTGACATAACACATGGTGTTACATACTAACACCTAACAGTCGTGAATTTGATTATTTAATCACCTTTCAATCACCGCTGTCATGATTACAAGTTTTATCGTTTTGTAGGATTAATCACAACTGGCACAGGGAATGATGCGTAGCACTACAGCAACAACTTACACGAACTACCTCTGGTATTAAGTATTAAACTACTTAATATTTTTTCCGGTTGTCGAAATTCAGCAAATATAAAGTTCGGTTAAAATTGGCAAATATTTTTTTGAAGACTGTTTACACGATTTATTAATGACTAAGAGCTCCACCGCGAAGAAAATGGAAACATTGTATTGTATAATATGACGGTTTCACTGAAATGAAGATTGATTAGGACAGAGGCACTTGGATCGGTGTAGGGTGGTGGGGGTGCGGGATCCTAGTTCCTGACGCATGCGCAGTAGGGCCAGGTTTTTTGTGTGAATGACAGCATTTGTTTATATAGTAAAATGATATAAGATAACCAACTGCTGTTGGTTAGTAATCAAAACTGTATTGATTATAAATTTGCCAAGTAGGGTTGCTAAGGCAATAAATGTAAATGTTTTCATCAAATGTCTGTTGAAAGGAAGGAATATAATATGTAACTCCAGATGTTTAAGTTATAATACTGTAAACATTTTTCATCGTTTTTTGTTTGCTTTTTATTTTGTTAACATAATTTAAAAAAAGCTGCTGGTTGTAAAGAATAATTAACTGATTCTTAGTTGGTTGCTATGGTAATGAATGAAAATGCATTCAACAATCGTGTAGCTAACCTTTTGATCCGAATCAGCTGTTTTATCTGTTATAGGTCTGTGAGTGAACCCCCAAATTTTCGCTATATTTATGCTTTAAAATAAAAATGTTGAAAAATCCTTTCTTAGTGTGCGACTATAACCCCTTAAGAATGTACCTTCAAGTTTTGTATTTACATCTTAAGTATTTTTGTTCTACGTTGATTCTATGTCAGTCAGTCTTTCAGTCAGGACAAAACAGCTTTTATATATATAGATACTTATAAATGAAAACGTTGGTGTGCACTGACATTTTTGTCAGAAGTTAAGCCATGGTAAACAGATTACTTCCTCAATAGGACAGATTGATTTTACAGTTCACCTTGAAAGGATAGGCCTAAACCATCATTATCCGTTCGACTGTATGTCTGCTAAAGTCAAATCTCTCAGGAAAGGACACAAGTTTCAAATAATTGAAAATTTACTTCGTTATAAAGCATGTTAACTCGCTTGTGTTCCAATAATACTAACTCAAACAACATTTTACAATTAACTTTGTTGATCCTAAGTTGATACTCAAAAAAATTAATGTTTCTGGCTGCTACGGTTTGAAAGGACTTTTGTATGGGTACGAACACTATTTTATTTTCCAATTTCGTGTTATGTAAGAAATTTGATTCGCAAAGTCATTTCCCATGTATTTTAGAAAGTACGAAAGGAAAAATATTGAAGAACAACAAACTATATCACTATATCTAAACCAAACTATAGTGAAAAAGTTCAGAAAAATATATTTTCCATTCATTTGTTGTAGGTGAACAGTAATAAATTAATATAGAAGATAATATATTAATAAATATTACCTTGTTAAATTTGTCCGTCTTGTGACTTCTGAAGATTGATTAAGTAATCTTAATACGACGCATTTCGGGAACGTATTCCCATTGTCAAGCACACATAAAACTGTTAGTGACCCCACCAAAAAGTTTGTTAAAGAATTAAACTCTGCCATCAATAAATGCACCTCAGTATTAGATGAAACTACCAGACGGTATCTTAAACCCATTAATGCATTCGCTCCACAGTTCTCTGGTCTGCCTAAGATTCACAAAAGTAATATACCGATTAGGCCATTAATTAACTATACAACTGCACCTTGTTACAGAACTGCAAAAAAGTTGGAACAATTGATAAAACATAATATAACTTTGAAAAATAATTACAGTGTCTCAAGCAGCATAGATTTTGTTAATAAAACGAAACACTTAGACGTCTCTCACAGGTACAAACTAATTTCATTTGACATTGTTAATCTTTACACCAATGTACCTATACAAGACACCATCGCCATTCTGAGAGGAAATTTAATAGATAGTAACAAGCTCAACTTACAACAAATTGATGGACTGCTGGCATTATTAAAAGTAGTGCTAAACCAAAATTATTTCACGTTTAATGATGATTTTTTCATGCAGGACGAGGGTCTTGCTATGGGTTCGCCCTTATCCGGGCTTCTGGCTGACATTTATTTAAACCACTTCAAAAATGAATTTATAATGTCTGGACTCAATCCACATAGTACGAAAATTATTTTTTACACACGATATGTTGACGACACGTTTCTTGTGTTCGATGGAACATTACGTCAGGCGGAAATACTTAAACTGTACCTCAATAAGATCAACCCGAAGATCCAATTCACAATCGAGACTGAATTAGACAACAGCATAAATTTTCTTGATTTAACTATAGCAAAAGTGTCAGATGGGCTCAAGTACAAAATCTTCCGAAAGCCCACCACTACTTACACAACCATACATGCGCACTCACACCACCCGATATCCCATAAAATGGCAGCGTACAATAGCTTTGTCCACCGTCTTTTAACAATACCAATGAACCAACAGGACTTCCGTGACGAACTTGAAACCATCAAATACATAGCACATGCGAATGGTTATCATGACGTAATGATCGATAAATTGCTACGTAAACATATTTCAAACAAACAAAAACCCCATCAAACGCACTAAAAGTAAAAATAGGAAATTTGTTTCAGTCGAATATTCAAACGTCGTTCCACATATGCTAAAAAACACGTTTGCAAAACATGATATCAACGTTACTTTTCGCACCAACAATAACGTGCAAAAGTTATTACGACCAAAACGTTTGATCCCGACGGAAAAGAAATCGGGTGTTTATAGAATTGAATGTGATGATTGTGACAGATTTTATGTTGGTCAGACAGGCAGAGCTTTCAAAGAACGGTTTAAAGAACATTTGCCACACAACAACATGCGCAAAATAATTTCAAACTTCGCTCAACATTTAATTGACTCCAACCATTCATACACTGATTTTAACACAAATTTGACCCCAATCCATTTTTGCAATAAGGGAAGACTTTTGGACGCAATGGAAGAATTCGAAATATACAAAGAATTTAACAAAAATCCCGCCAATGTCTTAAACGATCAGCTGTCATTCAAGAGTAATGATCTATATGACACAGCCCTCGGCTATCTCAAGAAAACCGGTCCTTAGGCTAAATAAATTATTGATATTCCATAAATTGTGTTAGTACAGCAGTGGCCGCTCAACGATGTACATCGTAGGAATAAATTATTATTCGGCATTTATGTTTAAATGTGTTTTTAAACGTTTTATAAAAGTGTTGTGTATTTGTGTTTTTTATAAAGTGTGTTTTTAGTGTTTTATGTGTGCTTGACAATGGGAATGCGTTCCCGAAACGCGTCGTATTAAGATTACTTAATCAATCTTCAGAAGTCACAAGACGGACAAATTTAACAAGGTAATATTTATTAATATATTATCTTCTATATTATTTAAAGTGACTTGGAAACCAACAATTATGAAAATAAAAGCAATAAATTGTTTGGGAGCTGTCACTTCCTTTACATGACCCATAGTTTATTTCCGTAGGGCAGCACGGACCCTTTGAACGCCAGTCAAACGCGCTTTTTGTTTGCTTTATTAAAATTGCTATCTTATGTTTTGGATGTTATACATAAATTCAGATATT
The DNA here is from genome assembly GCA_018207615.1 of Philaenus spumarius. Classification (NCBI taxonomy): domain Eukaryota; kingdom Metazoa; phylum Arthropoda; class Insecta; order Hemiptera; family Aphrophoridae; genus Philaenus; species Philaenus spumarius. Next base: position 127,374 of record JAGFPH010002392.1, on the reverse strand, counting down.
CTAAATATAAATAGAAGTTACCAAACAAACCACTTCGTTTGGCTTTTGTCTGCTGCAAAAGGTTATACCTTTGAATGTTGTTTTCGTTGTCAAAAAATAAATGCTCTTCTTGGAAAATAAATTCTCGAGGTGGATCAATATTGGGTTCTTTATTGTTTTGGTCTACGTAAATGACCTGCCTTATAATATTGGGGAAGTGAAAATTATTCTGTTTGTTGATGACACCCAAAACGGGTTTTGGGAAGAATAGTATTTTATAAAAGTCGGTTACTTCATCATTGATTAAGGCAGAAAACTAGTTTTTGGCAAATTGTCTAAAACTGAATAAAAATTAAATTCAGTCAATGCAATTCAGTTGTAAACAATTAAAAGATAAAATTTTAATAAATCATTTACAACTAAGTACAGGCTTGTCAAAATTTCTGGGAGTGGTAATTGATGAGAGCATAAACTGGAAATCACATATATTACCTTTATTTCAATTACATTTAATTCAGCTTGTTTTGCACTTCATATTATTTCACATATTTCCAGTCCGGATACAGCAAAAAACAATATATTTTGCATACCATGTGTGCTCTCACCTCAGATATGGTATTGCTCTCCGGGGGAACTCGGTGAGTCTGAAAACATTTTTCTATTCAAATTCATTTAAATCTTTTCCCTGTATATTCATCCTGAATGTCCTGTCTTTTTTTGGAAGTAATTATATGGGGTATACTGGATATTCCATGAAAGGGCAAATGCTTCAATACTCGGTACGTAGACTAAAGTTGCCACAGGATGGAAAGCTCTACTCTGTGTTCTCAAATTGTACAACAGGTTGCCAGACCAAAGGAAGTGCCGAGTATTGAAAACAAGCTTAACACTTTGCTTGAGCAGTTTTTGTAACAATCATCTATCTCAAGAGAATAATAAGCGATTAAATCTAATCATGCATTTCAACATGGCGGCTGTTCGAAAATTTCAAATCTAAATTACTCAAAATCCGTACATTTTATAAAAAAATGTCAAGACACCATTTTGTAGCCCTTTTGATTCCCTATCGGATGGTGTAACTGTCAAAACAATCGGATGAAGGATAATAGCTAAGTTAAAGATAATGACAGCAAATGTACATACAATATTGTAGTATTTACTGTGTTGGTATAGGTTGCAGAGTTGAACAAAACAATTATTAGACATAACTTAACTATTATCATTCATTCAATTGTTTTGACATGCACCATTCGATAGGGAATTAAAAGGGCTACAAAAAAGTGACTTGACATTTTTTGACAAAATGTGCGGTTTTTGAGTAATTTAGGTTTGAAATTTTCAAACAACCTCCATTTAGAAATGCATGATTGGATTTAATCGCTTATTTCCTTGAGATAGATGATTATAGGTTAAACATCATGCCAAGTTTGAACTGAGGAACTGAATCAGTCAAACCGTTCTCTAGATATGATTTATTTTGTACAAAAAACAAAATGGTGGATATCTGGAAAACGAAGCGTTTTCGGGCCTATGTTTATATGAACTTTCTTTCTTATTTTGACCCATAGAACCATTTCCCGAAGTTTGATCCCGTAATTACTGGACACTCTGTATAGATACATTATATTTCAAAGGTTTTATACATTACAGGTTTTAAAGGCCTAACCTAAAATTGTATTAAACTTTTGATCCAAATCATCTGTTTTATTAATAATGTGTAACAGTAATTATGTTGAATTATATATATGTTTGAATTATATTACAGTTCATTGATTTTTCCTTTGTGTTTGTTTTTATCTTGTTAAACCAACCTATAGTCCAGTAAAATGGTGATAAAAAATGGCTAGAAGTGGAAAAATCCGGTGCAATTGTTTTTGGTAGCTTACTTTATGTGTTTAGGGTGCTGAACACGAATCTGAAGTTGTCCAACAAAATTTGTTTCTGCAAATATGAAAAATCATCAAAATACCACTAAAAATCACGTGGTTTTTAGTTTTTTGCTTATAATTTACAAGTTAATTGGTTTGCGTGAAATGTGATAGTACAATAAAATAAAGACAACTGTTTTAGGTTTAGAAAATTGGAAGGTATCCCTGCCGAAATCATAAAATTTTTGACCAAGTGGGCTCAGTTTGATTGAGTTTCACTTCAACGTCAAACCATTTAATAAGTGTAGGAACTTTTTTTATTATATTGTTTTATATTACACAGTTTTTATACTTATCAGCCATGTTTTTTATCATTTTGTTTTACCAAAATAACCTAACGTTAACGTTTAACATATATCTGCGCAGACGTATGTTGTGCATTTACTATGGTTTCAATAAGGAGGCGGCTGACTACTTCGTGCATTCGTCAAAGCTTTTCTCATAACTATTAAAAAAATTACTTACGTATAAATTGTACAGAATTTTATCTGCTTTTTCTTTGTATAAGATAACTTATATAGTGGATTGGTTACTTTTAGTGTTATGAAGGAAAAGTCTATACAAAAAATACGATTTTAGCAATTTTCGCAAAATTACCCTTTGAGCTAAACCCATAAGTTGTACAAAAAAATAATACAAACATATTGTAGGTAATTGTCTTGCCTTTATTTTAATGTACTATCACATTTTACTTAAATCGCTTACTTAGTAAGTTAGAAGCAAAAAACCACGTGATGTTTAGTGGTATTTTGATAATTTTTCATATTTGCGGAAAAAAGTTGATCAACTTCAGATTCGTGTTTAGCACCCCAAAAAACATAAAGTACGCCACTAAAAACAATTACACCAGATTTTTCCACTTCAAACTACCATTTGACTAGACTACTAGATAAGTTGTTGGTTGTGAAAAATAATTAACTAATTCTTATGTGCATATTTGATTGCTATGGTAATGAATGTAAATGTATTAAAAAAACGTTATTTTGTTTTAATATAAACAGGTCACATCTAGAATTGTGTTGCTAAGCATTTGATACGAATCAGATGTTTCATCTGTTATAGGTCTGCTGATGAGAGTGATGAAATTTCGCATTTTCTACCCTTTAAATTCAAAATTTTGCAAAATCCTTTCTTTATGCGCCTCTACATTATTGTACGGATGTACCTTCCAAATTTCAAGTCTCCAGCTTTAATAGAATCGGCTCTGCGTTGATCGTCAGTTAGGACATTGCATTATATATAGAGAGATCACACAGCATCTTGCTAAAGATTAAACCTTATCAATCATTGGTCTAAACCTTACCAAAGCCTGTGACAGACCCTCTGGAGGCTACGTGACTTCTCAGAACGCCTTCTGTCAACATGACCCTGTCCTACCCTAACATTCCTCGAAACAGGAAGTTTACATAGATAAGTATGACAAAGGATTTTCTTGTTACTTGCAGGGACTTCTAGTCCGAGATGTTTCTCACGTGGAATCAGGCTACAAAAGTATAATATTTAACAGTAATGTAATTTAGTACTTGGCGAGGGAGTAAAATTACACAAAAATCACTAAATATACCAAAAGAAGCTTTCACGTGTGTCTTGTAATACTTATTAGTAGGCATACATTTGGATCAAATTAAGGTTATTTTCGTTTAGTTACATGTGACTAATGAAAATATCGACACAATAAATGCGATTTGATCAAATTTATTTCCTTTAATTTTGTCAGTTTTGATGTTTGCCTGATATCAAAGTTCTCCTTTTCAAGAAACGAGGAACAAAAATAATTTTATAAACAAAGATGCATAATCTGAAGGGTTATCAATAGGTTATATTTAAGGTTAGATGTTGTCGAATGAGCGACTCAGTGAGTGGGAAGGGAGTACCGTAACCAATTTCTGCTTGAAAATTGAAAAAGGATCTCCAATATAGATATGGTGAATATAGATTTCATACGGGGAAATGAATGACACTTAAAATGTACAGCTAAAGTTCAGGACTGAGTTTAGTTGATGGTACGTAGTTTATTTATATACCAGATATTGGTGAAATAATGGGACTTTTAGAAAGAACACTGCAGGTTTTTAAGTTGTAATATTACTGTAGGTTAGTATCATTATTGAAGTTTATATTAATAGAACCTTTTGCTATATATATTGGGTAACTTTACTGAAGAGGCAAGCCGTAACTAATATACCAAATTTTATGGAAAAAAGCACTAGTTTTTTGAGTTTCTTTCTCTAGGACAGAGTTTTGTAAGCTTTTACTAAACTATTTGGTAAATCAAATTTGTCATTATACATCTTGTTAGAAGTTTCACTTAGATTTGTGTAGAGAAATCTTTAACTATCCTATATATATTATTTCTCACAGGAGTTTTTTTTTGTAGCAACACCATATCTCACTTAATTCTTCATTAAAATTAATTATTCAAACATCATTTTAAAGCTTATGTTCCCTACTATTGATATAAAATAGGCAAATAGCTTAAAATTAATGTTTTTGTTAAAAGAATTTATTAAAACAACATTCATATGAAAGCTCATATGATTCCTAATGAAAGGCGCCATCTATTAACTTTGTTTAACATGACAGCTGTTTAGTTAGATTGTTTACATTCTAATATGATAGTGTAACTATCACACAAATCAATCAAATTAAATCAACGTAAAGCTTTATAAATCGTTATAAACTTTTATTTATAAACCAACGTAAATAAATAAACGTAATTAAATGAATTAAACCAACGTATTAAATCAGGTCGGCTAGTAGAACATTATTAGGCATTGTAAATAATGCGTGCACAAGTAGCGACGTTTTTAAAGTACATAGGCGTTTTCACACATTTAACTGAAAAAAACTTCGTAATAATTCAAAGCGATTACATAATAATTACCAACAGTTAAGTAAAATTCTTCTTTATAAATACAATGACTTTGGTAAACCATGCCAGTCCCTTGTTATTTTCAAAAATATTTTATGATTTATCTAGCCTATATATTATATAAAAATGAATGTTTCTTTGTCCTCTATAGACTCAAAAACTATTCGACGGATTTCACTAAAGTTGTCACGGTTTATCCTTCTTAATTCCAGGAGTGTTTAGAGATTACAGTTACTACAATCTAAGGGGTTACCATTATGCAATAAATATAAATTGAACTAACTTCCTAAAAGCTATAAAGCTAAAATTGTGTAATATTATTCTTAAGTGATATAGGAAACCATTTGCTATTCGATTGCTTAAGTGAAAAGGATGAAGTGGGATAACTGCCCTTAAAGATTCAAATAATTTCATTACAAATTTCACAATTTAAACATAATTGGGCCAGGTGTGTTTAGAGAATATGGTCTCTACAATCAAAGGTACTAAAGTTGGATACAATAAATTAAACTATCCTCCTACAAGCTATAAAGCTAAAATTGTGTAATCATTTTCTTAAGTGATATAAAAACATTTGCAATTCAATTACTTAAGTCAAAGAGATGAAATGGGATGATACCGTTAAAATTTAGATAATAATTAAAATAGAATATATACCTTGACCTGAGTATAAGAATTTTATTTCAACTACAAGGCACTTCAAAATTAGTTTTTCAATGCAGTCACTTTTGTGTTCGTTAATTTAATCTAAATGTATATTTATATACTCAAATCAATAGCCAATTTTAAGTACACAATCTTCAATCCTTTATTATACAAAAATTATTCAAAACCTCAAAGCTAAGCTGGTAAGTGGTATTAAATATCTAAATCAAATTATTGAGTTCATGATTGATTTAAAAACAAAATTAGAAATATAAATTGTTTCAAGTATTAAATTAGCTGTCAATTCAACTGCCACTAAAAAATAGTACTGTATACATGGAAGTTTATATGTTTTAAAGTTAACAGCAGACTAGTGTAGGACTAGACTAGTTGTGTAGACTAGTTGATTAATCATATTGAATCAGCAGAGCAAGGTATTTTAATTGCATTTTTTAAACTATTTATAGACTTAAATGTTTTAATTTTTTTTCTAAATTACCGTATTTTTCCTAATTTTGAGGCCATACATTGATACAGTAAGTGTACAGTTTTCATTGGTTATTTTACTTACTTAGGCTACCAGTTTAAATTACACATTACGTGGATTCAATAAATATAAAGGCCTAAATATGTCTAGAACTTGGTTCTAAAATTAAACACAACATACTCTAAATCAGGTAATCTAAATTTCAAGATAAATAATAATACAAAATTAAATGAAAAGTTAGCATAATGATATCAGCCGTTATTTTAAGGGTATGATAAGTAAATCTACAAAATATGTGAACAAAATCCAACACTAAAAACAATCTCAACACGCTAAAAAAAGGAAAAAACAAATATTTTAAACATTAGTTGAGTTATTTTATTTTGTAAAGCAGAAAGCACTGACTAAATTCGAAACAGGAAACTTAAGCTTAAGAGTCATTAAGTCTAACCCCGCCGGTATAGAGTTTTGTTTGAGCACTAGATTGAGTAGCAATTCAACAAATAAAAAATGATATTTTCTATACAAATTTAAAAGTAAAAATTAAAAAATTGTTTATGTCTTAAATCAACATATTAGATAAAACTTGTTATGCAGTGTTTACTTTAGAAACGTTTTAATTCAACGGTCACGAATGATTGTCCACTACAAATAAACGAATTAAAAAGAAGTCACAAAAACAAAATAACTCCATAACGAAGCTGAACCATTGGCTTGAGCTGATGTAAAAGATTAAGTTTATAGGCTATGTTTTACGGTTTCAACCAACTATTTGGGAAATTGGTCTCGACCTTGCGGCCTATATTAGTATGGACTGCGCTTTACTTACGAGTTTGTACCTCGACCTTGCAGCCTCGGATTAGAAGTTGGTAAAATCTCCCACGTGGATTTCAACCGGGTACTTTTATGGTATTTGACGTTCTGATGGATTTTGGAGGATCCAGACGGGCTACAAGGTTATGTAAAAAAACAACAAAATTTAAAGAGTAATCTAATATAAAAAATTCCTTGCAGTACGAAAAAATGAAAAAAAATTACTTCCGGTTGTTGGATTTTTAGGTTAACGAAAACTTTAACCGAGTGACTTATAAAATCAAAATGTGCACCAAATTTGGTCCACGGCCGTTAGAGTCCGGACACACGTAAATACATATATATAACATTAATGACACACCAAAACGTGTTCTGGAGACCATGATCGCTGCTCACAGATCTCTCCCGACCATAGGTCATTGCAATAGCTCATCTTTCCTATATAAAATAGTTAACAAAATTAGGAAATAATATTCATAGTCGTTTAAACGATTGTATTGAAGAGATATTAGACTATTTAAAATGTACCTACATTAACGGTATGCTGAATAGTATAATCGATAGAACAACCCTGTGAAATGATTCAGTGTTAAAACCGAAGGCTCGCCACAGTCCACGCTCAGTCTCTCCGACCTCCGACATGCCAGGATGCAATCAATCCGTCTGCAGCTACCATTGCAGTTTAGTTTGTTGGACGAAAACCATTTGTCAACGTAACACCGGGTGAGGTCCTTGAAGACATTTGCTGCTGTCATCGAAAACAGTTAGTAAATGAGTCGTGTTCCGGTCAAAACACGAGTTGGGGTAATTTGTAGTCCCTGTCAATGTAAAGGGGGAGACGAACCATGTGTTGATGTGTTTACTACCCTGATGGTCAAACCAAGTAGGGGAAGGTGGCCCAAAATGATCCCTTTAAGAAAAAAATCTATGTGAACTCTCAATGCAATAAAACACAATTTTGATAAATTACCAGTGTCTTCTATGGTAACTTGCCCATTCAATTCATATTTTTTCACATTTTTAAATCAAGTAGAACTTTTTGTAAATTACGTTTGAAAAAAAAATGTTCAAAGGATCATTTCACCCTCATCATAGGGCAAAATGATCCGATGATAAGGGGAAAATGATCCTTATTGAAAAACCTTTCAATTTGAACCTTTCGCCGAACATATAATATCTGAAATAGGAGTTACAACCACATTTGATGTATCCAGTATTGCTATGAAATAATAATACACATTAATTCAAAATTTTGACCAAAAAACTTTACTTTCAATAGATTTAAAAAAAAGTTTACAATGAAATAAATATTCAGTAACTAATATCTAACATCAAAACCTGTTAAAGGAAACTAACATTATGCTACATTTTTGAAAATTTAGAAAATAATAATAATACACATTATTTATAAAAGTATGATTAGAAAACTGTACTTGGAAAATGGCAATTTTAGAAGTTTAGAATGAAATATGCAGTGAAACAGTTACTAAAATATAAAGTAGAATAAAACCATAGCTGTTCAAAATACCAATATTATGCTATATAGTAGTAGCCTATATTAAATAATAATAAGAATAGGTACTATTAATTTAAAAAATAGGATCATAAAACTGTAGGCTACTTGAAAAATGGTATTTTGAGGAGTTTAGAATATAATAATAAAATGAATAAAATAATTCAAAGCATAGGGCTACATTTGCATAATGTGGTGCAACATATTAATCAACTAATTTTATAGTTTGTTCTTTTCATTTTTTCTTTTTAATAAAACTTCTGCCCGACCACACACTGAACATTTACCCTCGAATTTCGAACAAGATTCGTGTAACCACCGTCCACATTTTAAACATTTAATCCAATCACATAAAGCTTTCGTTGTTTCATATTTTTCCAAGCACACAGAACACTCGTTGTCATCTATTTCCACTATTAAATCATCATCTGTATCTTGATATGGTACGCTATCTTCTTCACTTGATGTTGACGATGAACCATCTTTATAGGTCAATTTTCTAAAGATATTTTTTTTAGGCTTAACATTTTTGGTTTTTTTGCCATCCTTTTCTTTTTTCCACGTGTTGTCTTCTCTTTTCTGTTCAGCTTTCTTCGCTCTTGCATGTATTTTCTTCTCCTTCTCGTCTCTATTTCTCTTCTCATGAAGAAGTTGGTCTTTATATGGACTGCTCGTTAAAATTGCACTGCTGATTGATTTCCTTTGGCGGGAAGTGAGTAATTCAGTCTTCTTTGGAAATGGTTGGATATCGGAGGGACTAATAGAGAACTTTGTGGAAATATCACACGTTTTCGGAGAGGTTAACAAACATGTTTGGTGACTAGGGCCAGGTATTGGATTAATAGGATCAATAATTGAAGTATTCTGACCTACGGCTTGAGTAAGGTTAGAGTCAGGTTGATTGTCTTTTTCTGGAGAAGTCACAGTAGTAATCGGTTGTAGCTCTTGAAATGACGTTCCAACATTTACAGCTGGTTCTTGAAGTTGAGGATTACCTGGGATATCTGCTAATGGGTTATCTGTAACTTCTGCAGCAACAAAATCTATCTCTGAGAAGACATTTGGGTTGAAAGGGACAATTCCTGTTTTTTTGAATCCATTGATTGCATTCAATGGCACACATGCTTCCAAATAAGCTTCACCAAAGATTTATATCACTTATCCCAATACCACTTTTTCTATTGCTGTTGGTCAACCACTTTTTTAATGCTTTTTCATGCCAGGTATTCAATGCAAACAACTCCTACATCCAGTGGTTGGAGTTTGTGCGTACAATGTGGTGGTAAACATAGAATAGTGACGAAGTTTAATCTGGCCTTTTCAATAACCGCGAGATTCTTGGTGTGCGAAAGGTGCCCATCGAGAATCAATAATACCGGATCTTCCGCAGTTGGTTTCATGCATTATAAAATGATCAAACCACTTTTCAAAGGTCTCCAACTTCATCCAGCCTGATTCATTACAGCAATAGGTACTACCTGGTGGTGCCCCATTCATTAGCTCCGGTTTCATTCGTATGCGTGCAAACATTAGCATGGGTGGAACAAAGTAACCTGATGCTGAAGTACAAATTACTGCTGTAGTTGATTGCCCTCGTTCCGCTGATACGACCTGACCAACTTGTCTCCAACTGTTTTCACTGGTCCATGGTGAAAACAGGGCGTTTACTTCCAAGCAATTTCATATCATCAATAGCTGTAATGTTCATACCTTTAATTCGCCTTTTAAGTGACATCCTAGGCACACCAAACTTGATAGCAGCTGTTCGAACTGTTAAACCACCGTTGACAGCAGCCATGGCCTCCTTCATTCTACTGGGGTCCCAGTTCTGCCTTTCGGTTTTCCGTTTGTAACGATTAACCATCTGAAACAATGATTAAAAATTTTAAATAGACTGTGTTAAAGGAACGAAGTTCATCACAATAATTTTAGGTTAGGCCTAGACTGATGAACCAACATTTTATGATTATTGAATGTATTTACAATGAATGGAAATTTAACTGTGTGTTTAAAAAAAAACTAATAATAAACGGCAATAGAAAGATTAATATTATGTTAAACGGCACGTAAAATAAATTAAACATACACACAATAATTTTAGGTTAGGCCTAGACAGATGAACTAACATTTTATGTTTATTGAATGTATTTACAATGAAAGGACATTTAACTGTGTGTTTAAAAAACAAACTAATAATAAACCGCAATTGAAAGATTATTATTATGTTAAACGGCAGGTAAAATAAATTAAACATAATATACACAATAATTAATTGTAGGTTAGGCCTAGACTAACCAAAATGTTATGAACCATTTTACGACTAACATGAAGCAACATTTTATGATTATTGAATGAATTTACAATGAATGGACATTTATCTGTGTTTTCCATCTTAGCTTTGATGTTACAATTAATTCTACAGCTTTATTGTAATAACATTAAATGTATGGAAACAGTAACTTTTCCAAACGTAATTTCGTTCTAAAAACCGACATAATTGGGCAAAATGATCCCTTGCGGGTAAAATGATCCACATGAGGCCATGAGGGATCATTTTGCCCGGCAACATGGCTGAACACTTCAGATTGTATCACAGGAAGACGCTATTGGATATTGCAAATTTAGAAGGTGAATATTACAGCTAACAATATACTCTTTCAACTAGACTGTGTAACATTCCGTTAAATGAAACATATTTCTAAGAATTGAACAAAGAAATTAGTGCTTACCTTAGAACAAATCCTTTGAAATGAACGTTTTTTTCGATTTCGGATAGATGCATGCGTCCACACTTACTAGATGAGACCAACTGATTCTTCATAGTCAAAGCCAACTAGTAGACACTCTAATACATAGATAGCACTACCTGTTTGGTTTGAAACCGGTATGGATCGTTTTAGCCGCATGGATCATTTTGGGCCACCTTCCCCTAGGTTTAGGTATTTGCTGAACTTTTAGCATAGTGGGAAAGTATTTGTAACACTTTAAAAATTCTAGATTAGGTAGTCAAGCGCTAAAATAGTTTTAGACTTTTATTTTATACTAACTGTATGGGGGTTGGAATAAAATAGTAAACAATAGGTAAATTATGATATGAATTAATGAGTTGAATGGAAGTCAGATTTAGAAAAAAAATTTTCTTACTCTCTCTCTAAAGTTGTTTACGATTTTAGTTCAATAAACATGTTTAAACTAATAACATTTTAAAAATGTTTGTTCATTTGGTATTTTTTATTTGAAGTTATACTTCTCTGCTCCCGTTGTAATCGGGATGGGGTGTCGGTCGAGAAACCGCGTCACGCGTTAGGAGTAAAATCCGGAAAGTGCCTTTTTATTTATTTTTTTCTTCGTACATTCGTATAATTTCCTATACTTCAAAACGATTGATTTGAAACTTTGCACACTTATCAAGGACCGATGACAATGCAACATTAATTTTGTTGGGTGTAGTAAGTGAGCACTGATCATGGTCCCCAGACTAACTGTGACCAACCAAACAGATGCAACGATAGTATTCATAAGCGTATGTAACAAAGAAGGAAAAATGGGATATTAATTTTAAAATATGCCTTCATCACAGTGTTGGTTAGTGTTTTCATAAAAGAATAGGCTATCATCTAAAAATAGTAGGGCTACTCTAAGTTGCGACTAGTTTTTCCCAAAATATATTAAATCAATAGTAGGTCTACCTGTTTATACCATTGGATGGCCAAAGAAGTATAACTTCCACCGTCTGGTCCGACGCAGACCAATTTTAATTTTAATTTTGAAATATCCGTATTTTATGTACGTTTATTTTTTACTTTATTGTATAGTGTTTTTTATTTAGTAAATTAGTTTTTATTTTGTTTTTATATTACGTGTTAGAGTATATTTATATTGGTTGTAATCATGCATGTAGAAATACCAATTGTATATGGGCTAAGTGGAAGAGAGGACCTGATGGTCCTAACTTAGCCCAAAATGAAGTCATTCAATCAATCAACGTATTCAATATTTTAAAGAATTTTTAAAATTACTGTGCGAGTTTTGTATTTTTCTTTATTTTGAAATATCAGTATTTTTATTTAAGTTTATCTTTTTATTTTTTATGTATTGTTCTTTTTAGTTAAATTAAGTTTTATTTTGTTTTTATACTAAGTGTTAGAGTATATTTATATTGATTGCATGTAGAAATGCTAATTGCGTTTGGGTTAAGTGGAAGAGAGGACTTGTTGGTCCTAATTTTACCCATAATAAAGACTTTCAATCAATTAATCAACCTATTCTATCTTTTAAAGGAATAAAAAAAAGGATGTTCATTTTGTATTTTCCTTTATTTTGAAATTTCGTGTTTTGTTCAAATGTTAACTTACTGTGCATGTGTTAAGTGGAAGAGAGGACCTAACTTTACCTTAAATAAAAACTTTAAATAACTACATCTGTCTTTCTCTCTCACACTTATCTTACAATATCTTTGCCACAATCGCAAAGCATGTGGTCCTTCAGGTGTAATTAGGAAAACTTTTCCAAAACAATAACTTTATTGATTGAAACGCATTTTAAAAACATGTTTGTTTGATATTTACATAAGTTTATACATTTACTCAGGCATTTTAATAATGCACAGCTGATAAAATAAGTTAGGCTTAAAGTAGAATAAGTAATTTGGTAATTTCGACAAAAATATTCCTTCGGCCTAATTTTATAAATTAAATTTAAAGGATTCAAGAACTGATTTAAAGTGATTTTCATATTGAGACATGGAAATTGTAAAAAAGGGGTGTCCACGCCTTTACGTCAAAGCAAGTACGGTAAGTAATATTAAATTCATAAATGAAATGAATAAGTTTCTGATGTAACAGCAATTGCAAATGTTTAAATAAAACATGGATTGAAAATATCCAGCATGAACATAAACATAAAAGTATAAAATATAAATTGTTTCAAAGAGTACGAAATCGGCTGTTAATAGTAATACCACTGAGAAATGGTATACAGTACAGAAAACTGAGTTCTAACAGATGAGCTATTTGTCAACGGACTAAACATATTTTAAAGAGTACTTCTAAATTATTTGTAAATTTAATTACTTTATGTACCAACTTGAAACTTTAGCTATCACGTAATTTTTCTCACGAGTTCATATTATATGTGGATGCTGATTAGTGTATACTGTATGAAATTAATACACTAATATTTATAGGGCATTTTAAAGAATGGAAAACACGTTATTTCTGTAAAATTACTGCTGTTGTTTACACAACATTTACCTAAATAGTTTTCACACAGATTTAATGAAATTTAGTTTAAACTGTTTTAAAAATTATAGCAATTTTTTAGCTTTTACCAGTTATTGAGCCCGAAGTTAGCTAAGCGGAGATACGGTTAGCAGCAATAGACCATAATGACATACGAAAAATGTTTTTGAAAATTTATCTGAAGCAGTGCAATGCTATGGAGATAATTAGAGTTTCAATTTTAATATGTAGTGGTATACAACACTATACAACACGTGGTAAAAATAATAAGCTTACAAATAGTAGATTGGCGTCGCATTTACATAAAATAAACCAGAATATACTTGCATAACAATAGTGAAATTGCTGAGGGAAAAAGAAGGGAAAAGCTGAAGGCCCGGAGTCGGGTTGGGTTTTTCTTTATCGTTTACCCAATCTGAAAACTCGTTACAAATTCTATTAATTCCTCCCTCCTTGGAATGAATTAAAACGTAAAGGCAATTTACCGGCCCTTTACAATGGGGGGGAGGGGAGGGGAGAAAAATAATTGGTTTCATTGTATGATAGAAATTGAGTTTGGGCTACACTGTATACTGTGTGTGGTTCGCTTCATATTAATGATTGCTTTCCATCCCGGGTTACAATAAAGTTAATCATATTTCATACTTTGCAAATGTTAATAGTACATTTCTGCCAAGTATTGCACATCGAATATAACCTTATTAAAAACTGTCATTATTTTTGTGTGGGTGAGACGGAGTTACAAGTGAAATATTTTAATGTCTGCGGTCAGTGATGAGTAAGGATACACAACTTAACTTAGTGTTGTGATTTTTGGTAAATATTCGAACAAATTATACTAACCAAACATAGTCTCATAAGGTTTAAAAAAATATTTTTTTTTTAAGTTTGATAAATACTGAATTGTGTTATTTTGTACTTGACTTGTTCTTTCTTGTATAAATTACTTTAAATTGAAAATTGTCATAACACAGATATATTAAGAAATATGTATTACTTTATAAAATTAGCAAGTGCATAGTGATAGAACGTGTTTATAGGTTAGGATGATAGAAACCATTACGTTTTGTTTAGGGATTAAATTTAATCAATGTGTTATACAAATCGTTAGAATCGCTTTGAGAAAATTACAAATTTGTTACAAATTACAAACTACGCAAATTATGTCTGTTTTGAATTAAATATCAGTTGGCTATATTACTTTGTTATTAAAAATGTGGGTATTTATTTTCACTGATATACATTTTGTAATGTTTACCATTTATTTTAGCATAAGGTAGTCTAAGAATTGTGAAATGTCTAACCAGATTTTAATACTATTATATTTTCTTCAACAATATTAAAAGATAAACACTTCAGTTTTAGTTAATTTGGTTTCGAAAAGCGTAATTTGAAGACTTAATATGAAAACCTCTCGAGTAGCATCCCCTCCCATCTGAGTAGTTAACAACAGAGAGGGTAGAGTCATCTCAGACCAAGATATTTATTGTACTCTCTCATTCTATTTATGAATCAAGTGAAGTATATTACGCAAACATTTGAAGGGGGAAAACAGCTGCCAATGAAACAGACCAAGCGCTTAAAATTACAAAGGTTGATTGAATGCCTTTCATAGTGGTTAAAAGTTATTTTGTAATCATTTCATTCAAGATAGAATTATCTTAGAGATAACAACTATTTATTGTAATAACAATTAAAGTTATTACAGAACAAATAAATGTGAAAACAAGATTAAGTCCCAAATCTAAAAGATTCACCCCATTTGAGTAGATGAGTAGGCCAAGTCTTTAGTTGGCAGACTACAGTTTAAGGTGTATGGGAAATTGGTATAATCATGAAGGCGTTGAATAGCTGCCTACTTGTACGAAATATGTTAGTAGAATTTGTCGCCACCTCAGCCTCCAGCCACAACTCATGCGCTGCTTCGTTCCGCTCGTAAAGGAATCCCTCGGCCTTTAAGGCCTCTGTTATATGGACTGAGCTTTGCGAGTTTGTATCCCTGCCGTCGACCTTGGCACAGAAGCTGCCCCAAGTAAAACCCACCACTTGGATTTCAACCAGGTACTTTTATGGTATTTTATGTTTTGATTGATTTTGAGGGAATCAGACGGCTATAGGTCGAGTAAAAAAAAAACAAAACAAAATGTGCAGAATAATTTCATGTATTTATATTTTTTAGGTACTCGAAAAAATGTACTTCCTGTTAAAACGTGCTTCCGGTTGTTGGAGTTTTTCGTCCGAGCGACTTTGAAGACCAAATTTGGGCCAAATCGTAAAACGAGGCCGTTAGAGTGAGGCATACATATGTATTGGTTATCACTGACCACTCCCGACCTTAGGTCTCACTGTGTTGCTCATCTTTTCTATTAAAATTCGCTAAAAACTTACCAAGTTGAAGTCAAGGAAATCTTTGCATGGAGAACGATTAATAATGTACATGCTCCTCTAGTGCAATACAAGGCTGTAATAGAGCCCGAAATAGTGGTATATATAATAAACGTTAAAAACACATATTTCATTCCCTTAGAAGCATTAATTTCATTTCATTGTCAACAGTTTTCATTAATAATATTACGTTCCAATCAGTGGGAATTGAACCAATTACCGGCAATGCCAACCTTCCAAAAACAAATTAAATCGCGAAACAATTTTTCTAAAACATTAGATTTTAATTCGGTACAAATCCCAAGCGGGAAGGAATAATAACTCTACCTGATTGGAGTTAAAGAAATTTTTGCGCTAATTTAAAAAGTTTCAAAATTAGATTGGATAGAACAATCGGTGGCATAATTTCAACATGGCAGATATAAATCAAGGATCGCTTTTTGAATTAGTTTCTCTGATTACCCAGTTGCGTTACTTGATTGTGTTCCACAATAGAATTCAATTAACCGCCCCTCTGGAAGGGTAGGGGGTGCAATTTTGATTGTCTGGAGCCCCCCACCACCGCCCCAACACCGTCGGAGAATTCCTATTTACTTCATTTGAGGGTTATAAAGGCTGCTAGTAATTCTACTTGCTTAAATGGAACTGTTTTCAGTTTAGAATTTTTTATTCTTTTCTTTTCCAACGTAATTACAACGGAAGTAACTCACTTGTACAGGAAATGAAACGGATTAAAACTTTCGTAAAACCTATTAAATGAAATCCACTCGGTTCTGATTGGAATAGACGTCAATGAATTCTTATAGTTGTAAATATTGAACTATCAGATTAAATATTGATAATACACAAACTTTCTCAAAATCAGTTTAATTCATTATTTCGAAAAAATATTAAAAAAAAAATGTATACTGGAAACCCAATTATTGTACCAATTGTAAATAATTAAAATAACTATTTGCCCGTGAATTGAAAAAAAATCAAAGTCACAGAATATATTTTTGATTGGCAAAGTAATTAAATATTATATTAACTATACAATCAATGTGTTGCAGTTCTAATTAATTTAAATATACTTAGGTCTAAACAAATGAGTTTTAATGAATAGTTTTAGAACGCATACATTATGTCAAGGCCTACAACAAACTACAGTACACAAAACTCCTATTCAGAAAAAAAATATCTAAACAATATTAGCTGTCTAAGGCTGTTTTAGAGGTAAAATATCCCGAAGGTTTTAA
>JAGFPH010002392.1:78598-101962 GCA_018207615.1 Philaenus spumarius | reverse complement strand
ATCTCAACAATTTCCAAATCGGACAACAAAATGCTCCAGAACGCTGCTGCTCCAAACTGTCACTCGACTCAAGATGAACTTTTTAATAACGTTTTTTCATAACCCTTTATCTTTACATATGTCTAATTACTTTCCGTAGTGTAATAGCTACATTGCATTAAATTAATTAAATGAAATCTTATCAACAATTTAATTACGGACGTTGGATATTTACACAATGTAAAGGAATGGTTATTGCTGTATTGTGTTTGATAAACGTAATTAATTAATGGTATCCCTGGAAAGTAATCTTGGAGTGATAAGAGGCTTAAGAACAACACTTAACCTTATTCAAACACATTTTTACAGTAGGATTGCATTTATTTCCTATTTTCAAAACTTTATTAGTGAATCATAAATATTTGTCTAGCAGTCGAGAGTTTGGGATAACATATCATTTTAGAAATATTTGAATTGCCAGTTTTTGTTTAATCTTGGGCTTAATTCAGTCAAACCGTTTGAAATTTTGTATAGGGTACATTTTACAGTCGTCCTTATGTAGGATTACAAAATGTAGAATTATTTGATAATTAAAACTACTTGAATATATGACAAAATCAAACAACTTCTTTAAACTGTTTAAAATTTAAATTTTAAATTACAAATTCCGAAATACGTCATGAAAATAATACGCATATTCTTAGACAATGGTACAAAATCCTACTATATTAAATAAGTGAAAATTGTTTGTGAATTTTTTTCACTGGAACTGCTCTAAGGATTTTCTTAAAACTTTCGCTTTGGGGGTTTTAAAGTACGAAAAAAATCATTGGTATAGTTCATATATTTTCAGGGAAATTGATTGTCCTGTTTTTACATTATTTGCTTTTAATTAATTTTATTTAAACTCCTAGAGAAATTTTATCGAGACTTTGTCATAGGGGGGTTTTTCTAAACGAAAATAAAAAAAATGTATTTTTCTACTTTTACAAGATACTATGCCTGATTTCTTATATTAAACGAGCAATCTCTAAAAAGGATGATTTTCTTGAAACTTTGGCATTAGGGATTTTCCAATACCAGAAATACACTGGCCAAGGTCTTATTTTCGGAAATATTTATTTTCTGTTTTTCCACCCTAAAATTTATTTTTTATTTTATTTTTTTCTAGAGATTTCGTCAATGGGCGATTTTCCTATACGAAAATAGAAAATTAATTTACTTGCTTTTACCACACTTACTTGAACTTCCATGGTTTGAATTGCAATAAAAAGCACCTAATGGCACGACCACCAAGGAGGTATTATTCTGAACCAGAATTCACCACTAATGGTATCCTCCTAATTTTTCTTGCCAATACCATTTAAATGGCAAACTTTATTTACTAAAAACCAAAGAACTATTTAATTAATTCACAGACAAACCGAATGTCAATTTCTAAAATTCACTAAGCTTCATCTATTATATCGGAAGTTAATAAAACACAGTATAAGTGATTTTACATTTTCCTAGTTTAAAAACTATATATTATATCATATGGTATAAATTAAAAGTATGATAATTAAATCAATTAATTAACTGATATACAGACGCTGTAATGAAGCTAACAAACACTTGAAAATAATTTTATGGTACGTTCATTTAGTCACAGAAGTAGACTAGGCTTTACGCAATAAAGATAAACTATCACTTTGGGTAATGCACCGAAAGATTATCACACACTGTTTTAATGCTGTAAAATGCTTAATGCGGAGAAATTGTAAACGTGTATAAATAAAGCTCACCTTAATGCCTTATTGTGAGGGATTTATTTTTGAGGTCTGAATTACTTTTAGTTTCAGCTGATGCATAAATCAATCATATACTTCTTACTACGTCAAGAATTTTATTTATTTAACTTCAAATTAGTTGTAAAACCAGATGATTAATAACAAAGTTAAAATATAAGTTATCCTACAAGTATAGATGTATTAATAGTATACTAATGTTTGAGGCAAGAACGATCTGTTTGCCAAGTCAGCTCTCCAGATTCAAGAATAGAATGTATCATTGCTAAAATATGGTATTATATTAAATTATGAAGTTTTAATAGAATATATGATCGTTACATTTTAAATAAATTACAAATCACTAGAGTGCTCCGCTCCTGCTCGTTTCGCCCACTAACCTCCTCTCGCACCTCATCTACACCCGTTGACAAACAAATGCAAACAGATTATTGTGTATGCTGATGATTTGGATTGGGGTAGGGTGACCTGGATCCTGACGGATGAAAGCCAGAGTTTTTTGCTTGAATGACAGGATTTGTTTATATAATAGGGAGATACAATAATATTGGGAGCGTTGTAAGTTTTAGTATTAACAATTCTGCAGTCATGTTATTGACTATCGTTTTGTAATGAATGGCAACAACAAAGGCTTTACAAAGACCGCAAGCCTAACGTGAAATGGAAGAAAACTTTTAACTTAACTTTAAAGTGTATACACCCCTGCGAATCAGTCCACTTTAATAGTCTGTTATTTACAATCTCTCGAAAGTCTACGTTTCAATATTTGTTAACAAATCTGCAAACCTTTTGAACCATTCTAAGTTTTGTTATTTTACATTAAGTAATAGCACAATATAAACGCATAAAAACTACAAAATCTTGTGACAAGATTGGATTTAAACTATCAAAAATTGAACTCAAGCTTTCTCAAAATTCATATACTGTATACCTGTAGAGGTAAGGTATTTTTCCTTTGAATTGATTTAACAACCATTTTTATGCTTTTTTAAGTTTTCTAAAAAAATTTAAGAATATAAAATATAATTAAACACCTTTAAGCAGCACTGCCACATTACGGATAGCCGAATTTTCTTATCAGGAAATAGCTAGTATTAAATATGCTCCTTGTTCCGGGGACTACCTGAATTATCTTTGCACAGGATTGTAGTGAATTTAATTAACGTCCGAATGATATAGCTTAAAAATTGCACTCGGACATATGAGTGGGAGACATTGCGCAAAAACTTGATATGGATAGTGAAAAACTCATTTATCGAGAGTTTCCTATCAATTTTGTTCCTTGTTCCGGGGACTGTACCTGAATTACCTTTGCACAGGATTGTAGTATATTTAATTAACGTCCGAATGATATAACCTACAAATTGTAATCGGGTTTATGAGTGAGTAATCATGCAATTTCCCCCCTCTAACTTTGTAATTTTGGTTTGAATTAAATAGGCCGTCATTTTGTATCAATCGAAAAATAAAAAAATCCGTGTCTGGGAAATCCTACAAGGACTCTTCCACTAAAAGTTCAGCAATTTTGAAGCATATTTACTACCTCTTATCAAGGTGGGAAAAACCCATATACTTATATACTCCTCAAATACCTAGTGAAAAGTTATTAATCGGTATAACTCCACCATTTTGAATCGGATAGAAAAAGAAAAAAAAGTATATCTGAAGAATCCTACTAGGATCTTTTCACCAAAAATTCAGTAATTTTGAAGCATTTTACTACAACTTATCAATCCGTATATATTTATATTCGGTATCGTCTCCAAATGGTCTGAAACGGATAGAAACGAAGTTTTACCCTCCTCCGACGAACCGTTTTCAAGTTTGGTCGAGTGTAATAGTTCTTATTTTCTTCAAAAATTCGGCTAAAAAGATGAAATTACGATTTATTAAATCAATTAGACCACTCGTAAATAATTAAATATAATATATCGAAAAGGTTTTAGAATAATTCATAGTAACTTTAAAAAAGAAGAAGTTATTATAAAGATATATAATAAATAAATTAGATTTTCCCGTCACAAACAATTATTAATTCTTTATAATTTTGTTCAGTATCCAATCTCTTCATTTTTACTTTCTCCACCCTATACGTAGTATATGGAGAAAATATTGCTTTCGTAAAAATGTTCGAATTTGAATTTGCAGTTGAATTATCTGTTTTGGTGCTCCCAGAACCCCAAAAAATTTTTTAGTGCAATTATCTGTGTTGGTGCTCCCTGGACCCAAAAATATTTTTTGTGGAATTTTTTGTTTTGGTGCTCCCTGAACCCAAAAAAGTGTTTTTAGAGTGGTGTCTGTCAGTCTGTCTGTATGTATACACGACCAGAGAAGACACTATTGGTCCGATTTTCATGAAATTTGGTATGTAGGTACTAAACCCTAATATCTCCAGGCTTTTTTTCATTTTTTGGAATTTGTAATTTTTAAGGGTAATTTACCCCTAAAAACCCATAAAAAACGACAAAAATGCAAATTTTTCAAAAACGGCTCTAACGATTTTGATCAAATTTTCAGTATTTATAGTGCTTTAGATGCCAACAAAATGACTCCACCCACTTTTATCAAAACTTCGGCGTTTTATAACTATGGGGAAATGTTTAAAAATAAACAAGTTTGTGTTGTCAATCTAGCATCGCGGCAGCGGCCGCACGGGGTAGCACCACGGTAGCGAGCACGGCCAGTAATTCAAAGGTCACGCGATCGAATCCCGCCTGGGAAAATAATTTTTTTATACGATTGACGTAGGTAGAATATTATTTTTTTGTTTTGTTCTAAAAAGTAGTAAATAAAATGATTAAAAACAATATTATTTTGACTCCAGTAAGTTGGGAGAAAGTTTGTGTCAGTTAACTGATACCGTTTATTTATAAACTGAAATAAACGAAGTGTCGTTTGAAAGAGGAAAGTACGAATGTTAAAACAGTGTAATCTGAATTTAAATCGAAACTTTGGATCTCAAAATCTTTCTAAAAAACAGTCATTGTAAACAATTCAGTTTGAGTTGGTCAGGTTGGGTTACACATAAGTATTATATCTAGTTATAAGATATGTATGTATTATGTAGGCTACATTTTTGTTGATTAATTCCAGTCATAATTTTGAAGCTACTTTATAACATTACACTTGTATTTACTCCGATGAATTATTCACTAGATTCACTAGAACATGTTCAAATATGTCTAAAGTCACCTTTTTTTCAAAGGCCGAGCACACTTTTGGGCCTCGGATAATTTTAAGCGCCACCCTCGATATAAAATAAAAACATAGCTGAGAATAAGGCTAGGCCTTCACTTGCGATTTATAGTCACGCGATAGTTTAGTCGCAATCAAAAGTAAAAATATAACTTATTGATTGCAATTAATTTTCGTGCGTCCAACGTGCGTCCACTTGCGATGAAAAATCGCTGCGATTAAATAATTGCGACTTGTTCCATTTAGACCGCGAAGCGACAATCACTCTTCCCAATGAGTCACACTGACATGCATGAACGTGCATCCACTAGCGACAGTTTTGTCGCTCTGTAGCAGTTCTACTTCCACCAAACGTTGATATGTTTCACAAATTGTGAATACAATATATTCTTTTGTTTCCATTTGTTTGTTTTTTCCTTTGTTTTGTTTTCTTGTATGAGTTGTTAAGATGGCTGACAATGAAACAGAAATTAATACTAAATTAATTAATAAATCCTCAAATAGCTTGTAAAACTGACTTTTAATATGTATTTGGCTTGTTATTATAATATGAACCGAATACAAATGCTTACGGCGTTTTCTTCTCGGCCGAAGCAACAAAGCAATAACACAACAAGTTTTAATGTCGTACATATTTGAAATGTTGAAAAAGAATCTAGTGACATTCGAAACTTTTGCGACAGCTATTTTTTGCGACTAAACCAAACTCGTTTTGCTACTCTGGCTGTCGTTGTGAGGATTTAGTGAGTTTAATAAACGTTTTATTGTAGTGCTTTTGATCATATTTGAAATTTTTATTTGGAATTAAAATGTATGAAACTATTTCTTGTCTTGTTCTTTAATTCGATGCCTGACCCTGGTTCATTGTTTATTAACGGCCGAATTAAGTAAATAGCCTTCTATATTATTGTTTTGTTTTACAAATTTAATAACAGAAACAATTAGTATTCTTATACAATGTTAGGCCTATGTATAGACTATAAACGTGTTTTTATTAAGATTGAATTAGCTACCACGGAAGTTAGCGGTACGTATATCACGAAAGCGAGTTGGGGAAAGTTGCGTGCTTGGAGTAATTTTAATATATTCAATGGCCAAAACTAAGTTATTTTGTAACTACCGTTTAAAACAAATTTAAGGTTATACCGGACAATATTGTTAACCTGAATATTAACGTTCAAACACGACGTATGCGTGAGGTTTTCTCTAGCGCAGTTAAAAATGCCAGTTACCCAAGTCCTGAGATAAACTAGTGCTACTTTCTAGACACTCTATCAATTTAATTTCTAGTTAAAACTTTAATAGGAGTTTCGGTTATTCATAGGTTAGTTGTACATTAATTAATAGTTCTTAAAATAGTAAAAATTGGTTAGAAAAAAAAACGACGTAGGATTTTGAGTTTTGATTTTGTGAAGAAATTATAATTTTGTACAAAACATCAATTATTGTACATAGAATTCATACTTGAATTGAATTTATAATATTTTAATTTTTAAAGTAGGCCTAACTTTTTACAGAATTGTGCAAATTATTAGTAACACTTTCCCAATCAGTAGGCGAAACATCAAATTAAAAACATGTTTTGGTCTACATTTCAAGCACATTCATCTTGTTCCCTGTCATACTTCAAAATCATTAAAATAGATCATCTATGACAAATAGTTCTTATGTTAGCCTAGCCAGCAAACTTGCTCGATCTCAACCCCATAGAAAATGTATTGTCGATATGCAAGATGGAAGTGAGAAAATTAGGCACTAAAAATGGTTAAGACAGTTCGTAAATTGAAAAGGATTGCATATGAATACATGATTACGCCCGACTTAGTAGGTGGACGCATAATCAATTAATTTCGGAGCATAGTTATGTGCAGCGTAGGGAATGATACCATTACAAATGTAGGCTATTCAAAACTTTATTAGTCAATAATCCTTGAACAATAATTATTAAAAAATATTTCAGTTTGGCTAAAGATGTATACTCAAGTGATTATTTTACTGTACCAAATTCAAGTATTTCAACCTAGCGAAGTTTTGCAATTGATGTTTTATACAACTAATAAGAATTATCAGAAAATGGTTCTTCAGAACAATATATTAATTTGTACCGTCATTGTAATGAATATTTTACTTTCCCTAGAAAACTAAAGGCCATACAAAAGGTAAAATGGTTGGTTTTCACACTGCGACGACTTGACGACTTTAAGTATCTCGACTATTATCGCGGGCGCATTGTAGCTGTCTGCCACTAGATCCAAACATGTTGGGAATTGATGCGAGCAACTGAACTAATTATTTTGCTTATGCTTTGCTTTTGTTTAACTTTTTCAAAATTCAAACTAAAAATTGAACAGTTTTAGCTTTTGAGGGAAAAGAAAATACTAAGAGCGACTGTGGTGCAAATTAAACTATTGTCATGCAGTCACATCTTAGGATGTGGAACAAAAACTATTAACATTTTTCATTATTTCTGCATTGCATTACTTGTATATAAATAGTATTAAAAAACTCTTATCTTAAAGCTATAGTAAAACTAAACTTGATTGTACTCAAGTAGCCTACTATTTATGTTTTGTTACTCAAGGATTGTTAACGAAGAAAGTTTGGAATAGGTGATAGTTTTATGTTGGTAACCATTTTTAGTATAAACGATAGGATTTTCGCACAAGCTGCACATCCTTTGGTCAGAAGTTGGTTATTTTTCGGATAAATTAAGAATGCCTTCTTTATGAATATTGCTATCATACATACTGTAAGATACAGTCAGGTAACTCAGATTAACTTTGAGAGCTTTAATTATCAATAGTCGCTGCTTCCTGGCCATTTTGTAAATTACCCATTCTTTTGTTTATCTCTAGCGATAGTTTGTTTAGAATTAAAACAATTAATGCTCGTAGTGTTAAAAATCTCGAAGTGTGCGTTTAAAACATAATAAATGCACCACTCAACGACTACCAAACCACGAGGTGGCAGCAGTCGCGCTTAGAGATGTGTTGTGGGAACGACCTTTAAGAATAGGCCACACTTACAAACATGTTTGCAAACTGTTTTCCAATTGTTTTCGTGTTTCTAATTTTGTTCTCTGATGTTTGCCAAAAGTTTTCAAAATGTTTAGAAACAGTTCGCAAACAGTTTGGAAACAAAATGACAAACATTTAACTTGTTTCAGTAAACAAAAGCAATGTTTTCTGTCTCCCAAACCAAATAAATGGAATACACGCAAACATGTAGACCAGGAAAAGTATTGAAAAATAAATAAATTTTTGCCTACAGCTCCGATTTGGATGCAGTTTTT
Organism: Philaenus spumarius; assembly: GCA_018207615.1. Classification (NCBI taxonomy): domain Eukaryota; kingdom Metazoa; phylum Arthropoda; class Insecta; order Hemiptera; family Aphrophoridae; genus Philaenus; species Philaenus spumarius. Next base: position 93,709 of record JAGFPH010002392.1, on the reverse strand, counting down.
TGCATTGTGTTCAGAAAAATACCAGGAAAAAAGTATACATATGACCAGTTTCGGGAGAAAGCGGAAACGCATCGCGAGTGCATAATTTTTTTCCACATTGTTAAACAAAAGTAGTCAGTTATTTATTGAATTGTGAATAAAATAGAGTAATAGTAGTAGTTACTTTATAACATAGACACCACTTATGAATGTTCACTATGCTTTCCACAATATTTTCAAATGTTTAAACACTAAATTTTGGGTAATCAGTTGATTTTCAACTAGTGACAAATTTCCATCTAGTAATTCACTAGAACAAGATTTTTCAAATGAATTACACGAACTATCAAACTCAAAACCAGCAGCGGCGTATATTCTTCTTCTTCGGACTCTGTATTATACCATACGTTCACTTTTTCTCTCTATCTCTCTTTGTCTTTCCTGTGATCCCTCCCAACACTTCAGAGCTGCACTCAAGCCGAAAGAGCTGCCATGGGTACCGGCCTAATCCTCACTATATGCCTTTAAGTCGTCACCTCAAATGTCGTCATGGATGTACCGGAGGCATTTCGCATGGTCAGAAATGAAATCAGCCCCCCAAAAACCCCCCCGAGGAAAATTTCCAGCCTCTTTCGCCCCATCACCACATTCCCCCCCACACCCCCCCCCCCCGGTGCACCGGGAGCATTTCGTATGATCAGAAATGAGATGAGCGCCCCCAAAAAAACACTAGTAGCGATTTTCGCGGCTTTTCATATATGTTTAGAGGTTTCAAAAAATTTAGCGAAATGATCTGTTTTGAAATTTTGAATGTATACTGCAAACTTGTAAAGGATCACCACTTGCTAAATATCTTAAAGTTACAGCTAGTCGAATAGCAGCAGAAATGGGGACCCTGTACTGTGTAAATTTCTTTTTTATCTTTGGAACTACAAGGCTCAACAAAATCTCAAAATCAGTCGGGGTCATCCTAGTTTTTGAAACCTGCACCATCTTCAAGCCTTAAATCAGACAGTAAGATTTGGCCGTAATACGGACCTTCTTCAAGAAATCTGTTAGTCCATCATCGCCTTCTCCTAGGTAAGCTAACCTCATTGTGTAGAATTAAATATAAACTAGCACAAGATAGAAGAACGTCTTCTTCAGTCAACATATCGAGAAACACTGCCTAGCTAGTGTAGACACAAAACAATGACAAACATTTGTTTCTATGTTGTTTCGGAACAGTTTGCAAACAGTTTGCGAAACAATTTGAAAACTGTAGACAAACATGAGCAAAAAAACAACAAACAGTTTGCAAACATACCTATAATCGTAAGCAGGGACCTAAAATTGTAATTCACGTTCGATTTCAGGACTAGCGTTTACAAAATCAAAGAACACAGTACAAACTTAAACTACCGGTATGCCAAAAAGAACCAAAAAGGAAAAAATAAAGATTTTACAATGCGCACCAAGAAAATTTTATACAGAAAGAAAATACGACATGACATGTTGAAATTTATGAGTTTTCCAATTAATTTAACCACTTTAATTTAATTAATCACTGTGTAGTGTGTTGTCTTATGATAGAAAACACATCGGTACTCTTTTTCTTCTATCAGCATCTAGGAAGATAATGCAGTCAGAGAAATACTTCGTAAATAATAATTATTATTTAGCACATTTTACTATAAAACATAAACAGGTAATTTTGTCCTTAATAAAGTGAAATTAAGAAAGAAAAGTGTGTTTTTGCATGTAAACAATGAACCAGCTTTTAATAACAGCAAATACACTGTAATACAAAGGTCTAATTAAAAGTGCAGACGAGGCCGCTCCAGTTGTAATCACTTCAATAAATCTGTAAATTTATTCTTTTAAAATAATTTGTGTGGATATTTGAAGTAAATAAAATATACTCTGAAAACAAACCTAAACTAGTACGGAGATATAATACAACAGCCTAAATACATAATCATGATATACAAAGCAAACTATTCCGACGATTTTAATTGTTATAAGCATTGAATTATTTAATACTAGTTCAGCTCGCAAAATTACGAGCGGTATAATCTAAGCTTAACATGTTGCAGGCTACTATGATCTGGGCATAACCTTAAAATCAATTATTAATCTTGTATTTATTTAAAATACAAACACCTGAACAATATTTATTTTATAACTTCGATAAACAGCAGCGATAAACTAACAATATTTTCTTGGTTTTTTTATTGATATGGTAATTTGAGTCATACATGTTTTGTAGTACTTTAAGATTGTTACCGATAGCCTACATATGGATTTGTATCTGCAAAACTGGTTAACTTACCTAATAGGTTAATAGTTTAGGAAAGTTTGTTGCCTTTGAGAGTTTTTAGTAAGAGAATTGGTTTTAATGCTATGAATTTTGGAAAATAATTATATAAGACGCGCTTTTCAACCACAACAAAATTATTAAAATCATCCCAGTATAACTTGAAATAGGCGTTACAGCAAAGTGTCCTGATCTTTTTATATACTTACAACATTCTGTTTTCTTTATACAATTTTTAGGTAAATATTAGTTAGCTTACATTAACTATTTTTTTACAGTTAAAATAATGTTGTACGAAGAGAAAATAATTAATCTTTGAAGAGAATGATCTACAATTTTATTAGAGTTTACACTGAGATTATTTCAATCTGTGTTCATAATATCCCAGTTGTTTTCTTACGAACTCAACACTTCCAATGGTCTATTATCCCAATCACTTGAAACAATCGAACTAACTAATCACTCACCTATTTCACGTTTAAATCCCTGTTATCAATCCTTTATCACCAACGCACCAATAGCACAACACTTTTTAATGTTTCACCGTCAATGACCAAACGTAGACTGTAAGCGTCATATGAAAGTAGCGTCGATTTAAGTTATCGCGTGCGAAGCCTGGCGGCAAGAGTAACAACTACAGACTAAGGGGTGTTCTATAATTCGATTAGAAGGGTCTCCAAAGCCACCCTTAGTCAAACGCTGCTTAGATTGGCGTAATTATAATTAAATAGAAATGGGAGTGTGGAGAGAGAGGGAATGGGAGATTTGAATGTGCATTTTCCGTGTAATTATTTATTATTTCTGTCTGGAAATTGTAGATATTTTAGATTTGTATTATAGATTAGACTTCTGTGTTCGTGAATTGTGTACTTACTCTTTTAGAGGAAATAATTATTCGACGTATTACATTTAAACTGTGTAGATAATATCTTATTCGGTAAATGTTACGTGTTATTCTCTTTCCTGTATCCATATTTTGAAACACCGTGGGGTAGTGGATAGAGTGGTCGTCCAGTCTGCTACAGTTAAAACCTCCTACATATTTGCGCAGGTTCGAGCCTAGTTACTGACATACGTCTACATTAAACTAAATAACATAAATTAGGGAAAACAAAAATGAAAATATCCATGATAATTTTTTTTTTAAATCAAATTGGTTTGTGTAAAAAAAAGAAAGACAGCAGTTATGGGACTGCAGACAGAAGTGAAAACTGTCATGAAAATAAATCGTTGGTAATATTCTTTTAATCTGAAATTTGATAACTATTTTTATATTGTCTCATTTAAAATTTAAATCTAAAAAAATTAAAGTAACATAAAAATGATTGTCTATAGTTAAATAATAATAAATAAAACATAATTTTAGGTTAGGCCTATAATACTGAACCAACACAGGGTTCTTTAATACATTTTCATTCATTACCATAGCAACCAAGTTAGCAAATTTAGACATTAAACAAATGAGAATGCACTACATCCATTTTAGACGTACCAAGTAGTCTCCACTAATTTAATACAACTTACAAAATTAGGAAGTACAATGTCCATTTCAGAGATGTAAACTATTTTAACATAACTTACACTATGAGGAAGCACAATGCCCATTTCATCGGTAGCGTGGCGTGACTAAACTCATACAGCTATTGAGTTTAAGCCTTTGAATTTTCCAATGACTATTTTATTTCGTCGATTTCTTCTTCTTTATCAGCTGTTACACTAAACTTCTGGTTTATATTATTACACACGAACTGATGAAACCAATGAAGAAGAAGAAATCATCGACGAAATAAAAAACGCAAATCGTCTCGCATATCGCGAGTTTGTATATTTTACCTCAACCAAAAAGTGTTCGGATCGCCTAAAGAAGTTTTCACTTCAAAAACTGCTTATTGTAGACCCTCCCGAGTGACATGAACTCATTAGTTTCTGTAGAAATGTTGATGTTTGTATAACCACTTTCCTGACGTCGCGTAGTCAGGAAGCTCGCGAGATGAGGCGAAGAACATATCCGCAGATAAGTAGGAGACTCGCCCTCGCTAGGGGACCTATTAGATAGACCCGCAACGAGTAGCTCGTCACATATTTAGCTGTAGTTGCTATGGCGACGAATAAATGTTAAAATATGTACAGTTAACTGGATCCAAAAGTTCAAGACAATAATAACAGTCATTACTAAAAACAAATTTTAAAATTTCCCCATGTTTTACCTAATCTTAACCCTTAAGCGTGTTACTTAAAGACCTATACTCGTACGTTTGTGGTAAGAGGACGGATGTAAAGCAAACAGTGGTTGACTTGCTTTAAAGCTGACAGGTTATAACTTTTATTTTTTTGCAACATTTTACTACGATATTAATTTAAATCAAAACCACAATGGAAGTATTGTGTTCGTCAAAGCACAGTAATAACATAATAGAAATGCATTGACGCCCGGTGTATTTCATGCGTTGATGCAATAGTTGATAAGTAAATGTTCTTAATGCTGGAAAGTGCATATAAAAATACAGTCCCACACCACATACATACACGAACATTTAAATTATTTAGGAGCCGCCGATCCTACTTAATAGTTTCGAAAAGTTTTACATTTTATTAAAATATTCAAATGTGAACAAATTAGCAACATGCTTTAAAACGTGCTACTTTCTCTCCAATATTTTATAAATTCATTTTCTGATCACATCAAATGAGAGATGTCTATTACTTTACCTACTGCTCCCCTTTATTCTGCAATATACAACTACAATACAATAATTAATAATGGGTATTCTGTTAAAACACTAGACCTATGACAAAATAGATTCTGCGATTTTACACATACTTATACATATATAAACCTTGTTTATAAGTTTTCACGCTAAGGCTGGGAAGTTAATAATGCTTAGATCGTTATATTGTGCATATGACGAATGATTCTGTTACCAAAACTTTTTGGTAAGGAACCCTTGACGCGCACTTCTCTGATTTATGTAATAATACTAGGACAGCATATTTTTCATACAGTTCAATAAGTAGAATATAGTTGTGAATATAAAGCAAGGATTTAGTTAAAATTATTGAGCGAAGCAAATTTTGTAAATTTTTCTCCTCCGAAACTATTTGACCGATTAGGATACAATTTTGCAGGCCCAATATAAATGGTTTGAAGGGTGCACCACTTCAATTGCAAGTTGATATCACTTTTTCTTCTAAAGTTGTTCAAGTTTTTCAAAAATTTGTGCAACTCGCTTAGCTGTTCGCCCAGTATTTCCCTCACTTCCATTTGACCAATCATAATCATCTAAGTCCTAAAAATTGCAAAAAAAACTGCGCGCGCAGTTAAGCCTACACCAAAACCAATAATTTTGCTATCGACCGCTAGGTGGCTAAATGTCGACGTTGTTGAGAGTAGACCCCCTAAGATTAGTAGTTTCGTATATGTAAGGTAGACTCTGTGGCAGGCCGGTGTCAGTTTTTCGCGAAAGGTTCACAGTATCTATAGTAAAAAAGCATTGCAATTAAGAACTATCTCATTTTTGTTTGTTTATTTTACTCAAATATATAATTTTAAATGCCTCGAAAAAAAGCAAACAGAAGTAATAAAATCTGTTTATAAATTTCAAAAAATAAAAAACAATAGAAAATTAGTAAAATATTCTCTACGTCTAAGTAGTTTACTCTAGGTAATGCTAAAAGAGAATTTTAAGTTTATATTAATATTGAAACAGTTTAGTTCATGCCCTTGTGGGTTTTCCTTATTGTGCTCCATACATCCCCAGCTATACTTATAGGACAATATAAGTTTAGCTGTATTGGCAAAGGAATAACGTTGATTCGAAGTGGTTACCCAATATTGTAGCTTTATTGCATACAAGTTTGTAGTTTCATACAAACTGCATGGAAATATAAAGCAGTTACATGCAGAATGTGTATACAGGAATATTCTATCTTATTCATACTTAAAGCTTTAATACAAGGAAAAAACAAGTCGAACTACTGACGGAAAACGTCGCGTGTTTGTTCATACAATACATTTCCAGGAACAGTTTGTTAATATCTTGGTTTCTTTGAAAAGTAGCTTGTATCACTATTTAAACATGGTACTTATTTTAAAATTTTACTAGATGGTAACATTCAAAAGAATACATACAGGGAGTCAGAAAAAATCTTTGGCGGGCTATACAGGATCTGTAACTCCAGAAATAGATAAGATATTTAAATTCTGTATACGAATTTTGTATACAGAAATGTACCAAAACCAAAGAATTTAAATTTATAATTTTCAAAATGGGGCCTTAAAAATTTTAAATGCGCAATATTTTGAAATCTGTTAACTTTACAAAAAATGTAAAAGAGAAAATATTTTTCATTTTTAAAGACATAGAAAATAGGTTTTGTCGATTATTTAGGTCGAAAGAGTTGTTGACAAAACACTTCATAATTTCATTGTCTACAATATTTAAAGTAACCATAAAACCAACATTTTTAGAATTCTATTCATTTATAGAACATGAAAAGCATTCAATTTAATAGTTGCTTTTAACCATTTAAAAATGGCGACTGATAAAATGCTTCGTTAATGTTAGTGCTGTTTAATACGATTTCAGTGGATACTACAGTTACGAATATCTGCTTAGATTAAAACTCAGTAGACATCTGACTTTATTTTAATAAAGAGCCACATTTGAATTTGTGATGCATTTCAGAGGAATTGATTTGATTTTATTTACTAAAACAATTAGAATAAAAAAATGTTGGTTTTACGATAATTTTTTAAATAGTTACAAAGAAACTCAGTTGTTTGTCTAAAACTTGGTTATCTTTTTACCTACAGAAACGACAAAAAAATTAAAAAAATTTTGTGCGACAACCTATATTGTTCGTGAGGAAAGGGGACAAGAGCAAAATATTTTTTTAAAGACTACCTTGATAAATGGAAACTGATTTTAAATTTTGTTTTGAAATCCTCTACGGAAATCTACAACTACTTGTTGCTGTAAAAGACGAAGGGGATGTTTACTATTAGCTTATGAAATAAATCCGCTTCATAAACCACCTTCAACTCATAAAGTTTATACATAATATATATATATATATTGAAATCTTGGTAGAGCTCGTTAATGGGCGTAATCAGACTTAGATGGTAGAAATGAGGGGGTGGGGGTATGAGAAACTGAAAAATCACGAATAATCTTTTTATAATTTACATAAATAAAATAAATTAAAAACATTTTTTTTAAACATGGCTTTCCTAGCCATGAATAACATAAATCGACTCGAACTAAAAAATAAAAAATAACCCACAGATAAAATTAATTCTTCCTCAGCGAATCTGATATTGTAATGAGACTTGATAGCTTGCAATCTTTTTACTTTTCACAAAATAATCACACCCAAAAAGCATGGGGAGTGATGTTTTTGGAACTTAGCAAGAGTACGCCCCATGCTTTTTGGATGTGTTTATTTTGTGAAAAGCAAAAAGATTGGAAGCTATCAAGTCTCATTACAATATCAGATTCGCTGAGGAAGAATTAATTTTATCTGTGGGTTATTTTTCATTTTTTAGTTCGAGTCTATTTATGTTATTCATGGATAGGAAAGCATGTTTAAAAAAACATTTTTTAATTTATTTAATTGTTTAATTTTTAGTTATAGTCATAAATTTGATTTTTTCGAAAATGTTTGGTCCTCAGAGCCAACCCCCCCCCCCCCCCCCCCCCCGCTCCTTTTTTTTTTATTTTACGTATGCGAGAATGCAGTTGCATCAAATCCGTTTAAAGATATTGTAAAACTGTCAAATACTTTTCTACGAAACAATTTAAATCACAGATCAAAATACAAAATATGCATTCATACCTTAGTAGACACAATATCCAGCCCGTTGAAACTGTAGTAAATAATTATTGTTTTTGGCAATGCTTAGAGCATTTTTTGGAAAAATAAATAAAGTTTGAAGGCCAAGTAAATCATAACACCATTAGTAGGCACAGTGTAGAATGTATATGTTGTAAATTCGAAATATTATCTAAAACTTTTGTCGGAAATTATTTTTCATACGGCCAGTTCTTACATCAATTGGTGGCGAAAATAAGGTTGCAGAACAAACAATTCATTAGTCTCATAGTAAACACAATACCGATTTCGTCGAAAATTGTCTCAAATCATCTAAGTATTGCCAAAACCTTTTGAATAAACATTTTTTTGATGATTGCAACCCTTAGTATAACTTGCGAATAAATGTTTTTAATGCTTCGTGGGCCTATGGTAGTTTTAAAATAGAGTTTTTGTATCTGTATATATAAAAAGAAGTCCTATCTGACTGATTGACTGACTGACGACCAACTGATTGACTGACTGATGACCAACTGATTCATAATCAACGTAAAAGCTATGACAGCAAAAACTATGATAGTTAGAGAGTTAAAGATTTGAGGATACCTTCATGCCACTATGAAGAAATGCACTAAGAAAGGATGTTGCAAAATATTGATTTTAAGGGTTGAAAATGGTAAAAATACGGGCTTAACTCTCAGTTCTATAACAGATAAAACAGGTGATTTGAATCAAACGCTTAGCAACGCCCTTCTAGGTTGGCCTATTATGAATCAACACTCGTTTGTTGAATGCATTTACATCCATTACCACCGCAACCAACTTGGAAAAAATTACAATCAGTTAATTATTTTTCACAATCAACTTGTTTTTTTAGTTTAGGTTAACAAAATAAAAACAAACACAAACAAAAAAGCCTTACTGTCTTATAATTCAAATATGATGTTACATAATAATATTACAAATAAAACAGCTGATTTTGTATCTTAACACAACTTTAGGTTAGACTTATATACTGAATCAATACAAGTTTCTTGAAAGCACTTAGATTTGATTTACTACTACAGCAAAAAATTGGCAAATTTAAAATCAGGTAATTATTCTTCATAACCAACAGTTTTTTAGGTTAGATAATAGCAAACACAAACAACGAAAAAGGCTTGCTATATCATAATTTTATTCAAACACCAATCACTGTTACAATTACACCAACTTTATTCTTTACTACTCCTATTTGACCAGTTTGAAATACTGCTTTACCGTATTACATTTGTTTTATATTTCATAACTTGAAAATTCTCTCTTCTGTCCTAATCAATCGTCATTCCCGTGAAAATATCATAGTATACAATAATCTGTTTGCATTTGCTTCGTCGCTGGGGTTGGTGAGAGAAGCGAGCAGGAGACGGATACCTCTAGTTGATATATAATATAAATTTACTTTAAAAACAGGTATTTCGATGCATGTTTCAATCTTTCTAAGTATGTCTACTTGTTACGAAAGCCTAACTGAGAAAGCATATGAATGTTGTAGGCCTATTGACTATACCTCCTCTTTTCGAAAACGAAAATAGTGAATTATGTTACTAAACTGATTGCAATATTCCAGCCAAATTGATTAATTCACCAATAATTAACTGTGAAAGACCTATGCAATAAGAAATAAATAATACAGTAATAATTTAACAATACAAGTCCGAAATGAATTCAACAACTCGTTTCGCCGACAAGAAACCTTATAATCAGTGCAACTCATTTCTATAACAAAGACGCAATATCAAACCTTTAAATTACCGAGATAATCAAAACGAAGGAAACCAATTTTCCGCAGGGTTTCGTGGCTCACGAACGTCAAACTTTTCTCTTACCAATTATTCTTTGCAATAATAAATAATTGCCAATTACATAGAAAATGCACATTCAAATACCCTCCACTTCTTTCCCCGCGCTCGATAGCATTTTATTTCATTATAATTACGCCGACCTAACAAGCGTTTAAGAAACCTTCATTTGTTTAACTTAACCTCACTTTCAAAGTTCGACTTTACTTGTTTTGTTCGTTCAGTAGAGAGGAGTTTTATAATCGAGTATTGTTGAACTTACAAATCATATACAAATTATTTTACCCTAAAACATACCCTGAAAATTCGCTCAACTCACGTCAGCGGTTCAACTCCTGCATGATCGAATTATTTTTGTTTTTGAAAGCATCAAAGTACAGATTGAAGAAACAACATAATCTTCACAACATATTTACAGTTCAAAACAATATCACTGCCATGTTTTAGTAAGATCACTGCAAATACAATCGCGTACACAATTATTTAAAGGTTAATTGAAACGTTTTCCCCAATTATTCTAACTCTTCATTATTAATTGACTTTACACCGAGTTTACTTAATTATCGGGCTTCTGCTTTACTCAAGTTATAATCTTTCTGAAAATGATATTTCTTAGTTTTCTACGTATTAAAGCGAATTGAAAACTTTATTAATCAAAACTTTAAACGTAATAAACAATCCCTAGTGTATGTTCAAAACTTTAGGTTAATGCACACACTGATTTATATTCAGACTTGTCAATTTAGATTTCTGATATTATTTTTACTTTCTGAAGTACCGGTACAGTATACACGCTACAGAAATCGTTTTACAATCGTTCAAAACAGTTGTTCACATATCAACGAGTCATGTCTCAATATTATAAAACGCGTTCCAAACTCTACAAGTTCGGGTTAATTTTTATAAGTCATGGATTGAATATTCATCTTTTTCTGTGATAAAGCTAAGTTCAACCTTCATAACGTGTGATTTTAGAAGATCCAGAATCCTCATTATATCCTAGAATAATAGAGCAACAACAGGTGTAGTAAAATTGTGTACAATTTGCAATAATTCTGTAGTATATGTCATCACTAGTACCTAAAGTGTATGTTTTTGGTACGAGACAACGCAGAGCACATAAAAAAGCGATGAAGCCCCAAAAAGCACGTTAGGTACAAGTTATGAACGATTGTTTTTATCATACTGCGCTAGAATCAAACGAACACTTAATTATTAATTTTTCTACATACTTTAAACGCGATTTAACCGATGCGCGACAGTGCAGCTTACAGTTGTAAAACAGCTGAACCTTTTAAAGTTAGAGCTGTTGTAATTTTAAAGCACAGTAATGCTTCGTTCCACTCGCAGAGTTCAAACTCAGCCGTCGGTCACGTGGATTTGAACCAGGTACATTTATGGTATTTTACTTTTTGATATATTTTGGGGGAACGAAGCGAGCTATACGTTTTATTGAATCAGCTGACTTTTTGAGCTAGTAGTAATGAATATAAAGAGTCACTTTACGGACGTAAAGCATGCATTAATAACATCAGAGTATAATATTAGTAAGCTAAAATAAGATGTATGATCCATTACTTATTTAGGAAAAACAGTGATAAAAATGGGCTATCTTGAAATACAGCAGACCTAGTTTCTTCAAATCTATAAGGGATCTAATAAGATTTTTTAAACCTACGCAATAGACTACGTACTTTTTTATTTTTGAAAACTGTGAAAACAAGCTTTAACAAATGATTATTTTCATGATTATAAGGGATGAAATGAGCATGGAGCCTTTTAACCTAGTTAACACGAAAATAACACAAGTCATTTAATTACTCCTTTTAATCTAAGACTTGAATCTTTGCTGTGTATTTAATTTGTGTTTTAAACTAATGTAGTTTGAGGAGTAGTGCGAGTAGGTAAACCAAACTCCAATAACTAGGCTCATGAGAATATACTCATGAAGTCGCTGAATAGCTGCCTCTGGGTACGAAATATACTAGTGGAATTTGTTTGCACCTAAGCCTCCACACACGCACACCTTCGTTCCACTCGTAGCGGAAAAACTCGCTTTGCGAGTTTGCTCTTCGACCTTACGGCCTAGGGTTATGGACCGCTTCACTTCGCTCGCAAAGTACAAACTCAGCCGTCGGCCTCTGATCAGATAAAAGTTCTGGGTACTTTTATGGTATTTTACGTTTTTATCAATTTTGGGGGAACCAAGCAGCTGTAAGGTCCTGTAAAAAAACAAAATGTGCAGAATAACTTTTTTATTTATTGTTTTACATCAAACCTGAAAAAGTAACATTCCAGTACGAAAATTCTAAAAAAATAGTTACTTTCAGTCAAAAAACGGGCTTTCGGTTGTTGGATTTTTTGGCTAAGAACTTGTTCCAGTGACTTAGACAACCAACGTGAGTACCAAATTTAGACCAAATCGGACGTAAAATGCGGTCGCTAGAGTGCGAACACATATTCACATATATATAATTTTTAATGACACCCCCAAAACGTGTTCTGGGGAACATGATCGGTGCTTATTTACTAGTCCCGACCTTAGGCCTTACTGCAATAGACCATCTTTCCTATGGAAATTCGCTAATAACTAGTTTGAACTTGGTATAGTAAATTTTTAGCTTTTTATCTCATAATTGTGTCGATACACCGTGCCTAAATCAAAAGTTCATCGAGCGTGATATTTAACACAAGTTTTGACCTGATAGTGGAGGTAATTAAACATCTTCGCAGTATACGAATTTTCCATTTTCTACCTCTTAAAACAATCAGAAAAACTTAAATTTGTTATATTTTATAAATTTAATATAATAAATGTTTTCGGTGCTTTTGGAGAATACGTTTTTATACCTCACAAGTGCTGAGACTGTGACGAAAACGTCAGGAGGTCTAGGCGGGTGCGGGACCATGAGTGTCCCCTAGTTTATTTATAACCCTGATGTGATTTTCGATAAATCTGTCGTCGTTTCGGAGGTTGAATACTAAGTAGAACTTGATTTATAAAATGTAGGCCTATATGATGCGTTTGTCGTTAGAAATACACATAATACTTTTCACGTTGAAATATATTCAATATTTGTAAACCTTGCTTGTTTAGTAATTCAAAAATAGAATCCTTATGGAAAATCGAAAAATTATTTACTTCCTTAAGCCATATAAATAAATATAATTGTGAAAAACTTATTATTAGAAAATTTCTATAAGAAAGATGAGCTGTTGCAGTGACTCTTATGGTGATACCTAAGGTCGGGAGTGGTCAATGAGCACCGATCGTGGCCCAAGAACAATTTTTGGGGTGTCTTTAAAAATGATATATATGTATGTATATATGTGTTCGCACTCTAACGGCCGCATTTTATGTTGAATTTGGTCTAAACTTAATGTACACGTTGTTTTTCGAAGCCAATCGGAAGAGTAAGTCAAAAACTCCAACAAGCGAAAGCACGTTTCAGGAAAAAATATTGGTAAATTTCTATATAATTAGAAGAGAAATTTAGAAGGGGTGAATTTAAACCCTTGCTGGGGTAGTGTAAGGGTTTTTACTGAAATATGTAAACGGTTACAATCTTTGTGTAGCACAGTTATTTATATTGTATTTGACACGATAAAAAAATGGGGCAAAAACGTAGTTGTTTCGATGTCTGTATTCAAAAAGGAGGTAGGTTAAACTTACAAAATATTTTGAACAAAAATAACTTGAATACGGTACCTATTACAAAATATTGTAAAAATAAACAAATTTTTCTTTTTACTCCATAGGATGAAGTACAACTGACCAAATGCAGCTAGTTCTTGAATAAACATTAGGTACTCTTTAATTAACTCACATAAAGACTATATTTCTTTTTTAATTCTAATAATGTAAAATTTAAATGGGTAATCAATAGGCCTGAATGCATATAAACGGGAATCATTTAATAGAACCAAGATTGAAATGTTTTTAGTTTCTAACGGTTTATATTTCTGTCAACACTCGAAAATCTGAGGCGTACAGAGGATTTTATTTAGAATAACAGATGTAATCACCCTCGGGATGGGTGGTACGGGGATTTTACTCTTGGTTATCTAACCCTTTTTTTTACCATTTTGTAACTTTAATTTTTATTTAACAATGCAGACACAAACAGATCCAAATAAAAATGCAGTAAAGTACCGTATTTAATACTTTTATTAAAAAATAATACTTAAACGTTTTATTAGGTGGAAAATAACAACACATATATGTAAAATTTCATAGTTAATGTTTATTTATCAATAATAAATGGAATATCTGTAGTACAAGTAAACAATAAATAAGAAATTACGAATCACAGAAATTAATTTATAGTTTACTTTGAGCGCTGTTCTTCGCGCACGCTACAATGAAACAGTGTCCAAACAGCTGTCCAAAAGAATGTAAAGTGTTACAAGTTTGTCATAACCTGAATGTTTGTTCGGAGTGATAGGCCTATTTGAGTTTTAGTTCAGTTTTTGACAATAAAAGAAACTGAAGAAATGGATTACTCTGATAGCGATAGTTTAAACTATAACACACTACCTGAAATTTATGATATAGCTATTCCATATAACAATCGTTAATAAGAATGAAAATTAATTATGTAACGTACAGAAGGACTATATTACTATGCCTAGGCCTACATCTTATCATGAATCTGTAGTTATTATTATTGCCAAAATATGTTATTAAAGATAATTTTTAATTCATACTTACATAGTTTTGTTTGAAGTAGAATCACATAGTTGCATTTTATACTAAGCCAACGACCACGAGTAAAACTGAGTGGGGGCAGAGATGTTAAATAGAGGGGAATACATTCGAGACGAGGCTTTTTGAGTGGAACCAGCCGAGGGAAAGGTTGAAATTCCATTTTTAATACAGGGGATGTTTTACAAATAAACAGTATTCTTAGTAAAACAAATTTCATGTTCTTTATTATTAGTAAATTACTTTTTAAGCAATAATAAAGCAATAATTGACTACGAGAAGAAATTGTGGCAATAAATACCAATGGGTCTAGGCATACATTCAAATAGATAAGGGTTGGTTATACGAATATATGATGCATAATATACCTCTTAAAGAATTTGTTATAGGAACGGGGTAAACTTATATTCCAAGACGGACATTATAATGAAAACACATTCAAGTGTTGAATCAGAGATAAATACTGATGAACAGATACC